>OZ023332.1:5175930-5434198 GCA_964007535.1 Brachyptera risi
ATTGAGCATGTTATCAGATAATTAGAATTTCCATGAGTCTGCCGTTCTATCGATACAGATTTGATTATAATCGCATAAAATTTAGTAAAAACTTTCGGGCAACCAAATCTTTGATTAGACGAGCTTTAGCGAGGATTCAATTTGACATACTGAAAAAAATTGGTGTTCGTTTTTATGTTTTTTTTGTTTTGTTTTTTTCATGTTTTTTTGTCGGTTCTTCACAGGTCAAACGGCTACAGCTATCAATTTCAAACTTTTTCCACAATGGTTCCTTATCTAACTTAGATCTGTATAGTTTTGTGGCTTTATCGGAAATCAACTTTTTTTTATGAATTTTAGAAATTTCAAAAATACTCATTAGAATAACACGGCGGAAAAAAATTAAACAATTTTTATTTTCCAAAGAATGAAATTTTGTTTGAAGTTGAATAACATCTTGATACACATTTCTGGAAATTCTCAGCTTGATCGGGTCAGCCATTTTGAAGAAAAAAAGCTGAAATGTGCTGAATTGGTACCACTCGAAGCAGTTTTTACTCATTTATTAGACGAGCTTTAGCGAGGATTCAATTTGACATACGGTACTGAAAAAAATTGGTGTTCGTTTTTATGTTTTTTATTTTTATTTTTTTTTCATGTTTTTTTTCGGTTCTCCACAGGTCAAACGGCTACAGCTATCAACTCCAAACTTTTTTCCATTTGGTTCCTCATCCAACTTAGGTCTGTATAGTTTTGTGGCATTATCGGGTGGTAACTTTTATTTTTATGAATTATAGAAATTTCAAAAATACTCGTTAGAATAACACGGCGGGAAAAAAATGAAAATATTTTTATTTAAAAAAAACATGATCTTTTCTGTGAAGTTGAATTACATCTGGATACACATTTTTGAATATACACAGCTCGATCGGGCCAGCCACTTCGAAGAAACAATATGAAATGTGCTGAATTGGTACCACTCGAAGCAGTTTTTACCCATTTATAACTTGAATGTTATCCAATTGGCGAATTTTGGCAAAAGTTTGGCAAAGAAGACGACATACCAATACTTTCCGCTCGTCCAACAACGCGTATATAGCGTTTTCCTAGTGATAATCAAATGGCGGGACTTATGAAACTCCTAATTAGACGAGCTTTAGCAAGGATTCAATTTGACATACTGAAAAAAATTGGTGTACGTTTTTTTTTTTTTTTTGTTTGTTTGTTTTTTTATGTTTTTTTGTCGGTTCTCCACAGGTCCAACGGCTAGAGCTATCAATCTCAAACGTTTTTTCATCATGGTTCCTTATCTAACTTAGATCTGTATAGTTCTTTGGCATTATCGGATATCAACTTTTTTTTATGAATTTTAGACATTTCATAAATACCCGTTAGAATAACACGACGGAAAAAATTGAACAATTTTTATTTTCAAAAAAATTGAAATTTTGTGTGTAGTTGAATAACATTTTGATACACATTTCTGGAGATTCTCAGCTTGATCGGGTCAGCCATTTTCAAGAAAAAACATGAAATGTGCTAAATTGGTACCACTCGAAGCCGTTTTTACCCATTTATAACTAGAATGTTACCCAATTGGCGAATTTAGGCAAAAGTTTGACAATGAAGTCGACATACTATTACTTTCCGCTCGTCTAAAAACGCGTATATAGCGTTTTTCTAGTTATCTGACTAGGAAAACGCCATATATGCGTTGTAAGACGAGGGGATAGTAATGGTATGTCGATTTTTCTGCCAAACTTTCGCCTACATTCGCCAATTAGGTGACATTCAAGTCATAAATGGGTGAAAACTGCTTCGAGTGGTACCAATTTAGCACATTTTATAGTTTTTCTTAGAAATGGCTCACCCGATCAAGCTGAAAGTTTTCATAAATGTGTATCATAATGTAACTCAACTTCACGCAACATTTCATTTTTTTGGAAGAAAAAAATATCACATTTTTTTTCCGACGTGTTATTCTAATGAGTATTTTTGAAATTTCTAAAATTCATTAAAAAAAAGTTATCATCCGAGATGCCACAAAACTATACAGATCTAAGTTGGATGAGGAACCAAGACAAAAAAATGTTTGGAGTTGATAGCTGTAGCCGTTTGACCTGTGGAGAACCGACAAAAAAAACGAAAAAAATGAATGAAAAAAAAAAAAAAATAGAAACGAATATCAATTTTTTTCAGTATGTCAAATTGAATCCTCGCTAAAGCTCGTCTAATTATGTTGTGATTTCTCGTTCGGATTCCTAGACGAGAGACTAATTGTTTCGTATATATTCGTTGTTAGACGAAAGGATAGTAATAGTATGTCGACTTTTATGACCAAACTTTTGGCTACATTCGACAATTGGGTGACATTTAATTCAGAAATGGGTAGAAACTGCTCCGAGTGGTACCAATTTAGCACATTTTATAGTTTTTCTTAGAAATGGCTCACCCGATCAAGCTGAAAGTTATCATAAATGTGTATCAGAATGTAACCCAACTTCACGCAAAATTTCATTTTCTTTTGTAAAATGAAAATATTTCCTTTTTTCCACCGTGTTATTCTAATGGGTATATTTGAAATTTCTAAAATTCATGGAAAAAAAATTGAGATCCGATATTGCCACAAAACTATACTGATCTGAGTTAGATGAGAAACCACAATGGAAAAAGGTTTGAAGTTGATGGCTGTAGCCGTTTGACCTATGGAGAATCGACAAAAAAACATAAAAAAATTAAAAAATTAAAATTAAAATAACATTAAAAACGAACACCAATTGTTCTCAATATGTCAAATTGAATCCTCGCTGAAGCTCGTCTAATGACAGGACCAATGGTGTTAACAATAACTTTGGCGAGTATCAAAACTCTACAATCATTCTTGTGGCATTCACGTATTTAGCGAGCGTTTTTAGTTATTTTGCCGACACGCGGGGAAAAAACGAATAGAATGATTCGATTTTTTTTTTACATTTTCAGACGAGCTTTAGCGAGGATTCAATTTGACGTACTGAAAAAAATTGGTGTTCGTTTTTACGTTTTTTTAAAAAAAAATTTCATGTGTTTTTGTCGTTTCTTCACAGGTCAAACGGCTACAGCTATCAACTTCAAACTTTTTTCATCATGGTTCCTCATCTAACTTAGATCTGTATAGTTTTGTGGCATTATCGGATGGTAACTTTTTGTCTTATAAATTTAAGGAATTTCAAAAATGCCCATTAAAATAACACGGCAGAAAAAAAAGATGATATTTTTATTTTCCAAAAAAATAAAATTCCGCGTGAAGTTGACTTACATTTTGATACACATTTCTGGAATTTTTCAGCCTGATCGGGTGAGCCATTTCGAAGATAAACCATAACATGTGCTAAATTGGTACCACTCGAAGCAGTTTTTAACCATTTCTAACTTAAATGTCACCCAATTGGCGAATGTAGGCAAAACATTGGCAATGAAGTCGACAAACTATTACTTTCCGCTCATCTAACAACGCGTATATAGCGTTTTCCTAGTAAGACGAGCTTTAGCGAGGATTCAATTTGACATACTGAAAAAAATTGGTGTTCGTTTTTATGTTGTTTTTTTTATGTTTTTTTGTCGGTTCTCCACAGGTCAAACGGCTACAGCTATCAACTTCAAACTTTTTTTCATCATGATTCCTCATCCAACTTAGATCTGTATAGCTTTGTGGCATTATCGGTTTGTGACTTTTTTTCTTATGAATTTTCGAGATTTCGAAAATACTCTTCAGAATAACACGGCGGGAAAAAAATAAAAATATTTTCATTTTCGAAAAAACTGAAATTTTGTGTGAGATTGAATTACATCTTGAAACACATTTATGGACTTCTCAGCGTGATCGGGTCAGCCATTTTGAAGAAAAAACATAAAATGTGCTACATTGGTACCACTCGAAGCAGATTTTTACCCATTTATGACTTGAATGTCACCCAATTGGCGAATGTATGCAAAAGTTTTGCAAAAAAATCGACAAACTATTACAATCCGCTCGTCTAACAACGCAATATATGGCGTTTCCCTAGTGATATCAATTCCCTTCAATGGTCATGCATTAGTTAACTCAAAATCTAGTTATTTGTCAGAAGTAGAAATTCTCATTAGACGAGCTTAAGCGAGGATTCAATTTGACATACTGAGAAAAATTGGTGTTCGTTTTTCTTTCTATTTTTTAAAATGTTTTTTTGTCGGTTCTCCACAGGTCAAACGGCTACAGCTATCAACTTCAAACTATTTCATTATGCTTCCTCATCTAGCTTAGATCTGTATAGTTTTGTGGTATTATCGAGTGGTAACTTTTATTTTTATGAATTTTATAAATTTCAAAAAAACTCATTAGAATAACACGACGAAAAAACATTAGAAAAATTGTTATTCTCAAAAAAATGAAATTTTGTGTGGAGTTGAATTACATATTGATACACATTCCTGGAAATTCTCAGCTTGATCGGGTGTGCTATTTTAAAGAAAAAACATGTAATGTGCTAAATTGGTACCACTCGAAGCCGTTTTCACCCATTTATAACTTAAATGTTACCCAATTGGCGAATGTAGGCAAAAGTTTGGCAATGGAGTCGACATACTATTACTTTTCGCTCGTCTAACAACGCGTGTATAGCGTTTTCCTAGTAGACTATCCACGATATCTTCAACTATATAATCTACAAGAAACTTGAATTTTGTATTGACTAGGAAAACGCTATATAAGCGTTGTTAGATGAGCGAAAAGTATTAGTATGTCGACTTCTTTGCCAAACTTTTGCATAAATTCGCCAATTGGGTGACATTCAAATAAAAAATGGGTAAAAACTGCTTCGAGTGATACCAATTGAGCACATTTCATATTTTTTTTTCAAAATGGCTCACCCGATCAAACTGAGAATTTCCAAAAATGTGTATCAAGATGTTATTCAACTTCACACAAAATTTCATTTTTTTTCCGAAAATGAAAATGTTTTCATTTTTTTCCCGCCGTATATTCTAATGGGTAATTTTGAAATTTCTAAAATTCATAAAAATAAAAGTTATCACCCGATAATGCCACAAAACTATACAGATCTGAGTTAGATGAGGAACCATCATGAAAAAAAGTTTGAAGTTGATAGCTGTAGCCGTTTTACCTGCGAAGAACCGACAAAAAAACATATAAAAAAAAAAAAAAAAACATAAAAACGAACACCAATTTTTTTTAGTATGTCAAATTGAATCTTCGCTGAAGCTCGTCTAATTAACTCATAGCAGGACTGGAGATGGCAAAATGTGCATGTGCTCAGTGAAAAACTCGTGAACATTGTTCGCCTAAAAAATGGTGAAATTAAAAAAAATCACAGAATTATGTTCTATGTGTTTATGTCTCCAATACATCTCCAAAATATTTGATTGAATCTGATGGTCACTTCATATTGTCTCATCAATTTGAAATATGCACTCATTAGCCATGTTATGCTGGGGCCGGGGGTCGAACCGGTTTCCAACGAATAATACAGTATCTATTTCCGTCATTTCACACAAAACTTCTTTTTTTTTTCAATAACATCGAAACTTGATACAAAATCATTGTTTCCCAATTGAGGCTGTGGATGAAAGATAGGATCGTTTGGACGGGGCACCACAAGGGCGATCTTACCACCCCATTTTAATTATTTAAAACTAATAAACTTCAACACCAGGACTGCGCTGTCTGTGACCATAACTTTTCGCCGTAGATAAAAGTCTTTCAGTAAAAACACACGAATGTTGATATCTTCCACTTTGAACCAAGTCTCTTGGGCGATGATCACTTCTTTGCATTGACAGCAGATGTAAAATTGATCATTATACAAAATGCACAAATTAAATGGGTGATAGGCCTATAATGTTATAATTAGGCCTATCGCTCTACTGATTAATGGTCGTGGCCAATTAGTACTTCATCCGAGCATTTGCTTCGAGGACTGTGGGAAACCACGAAAAGCCAAGTCAGGATGGAGAAACAAAACTAGAAACAATCTTCATCTTAAGAGTCCACAGGAGTCAGTTTAGTGAGATATCACTTGTTTGGTGATAACTTCTGAACGGTATGAGACAACAAAGAGGAAATACAGATACTTCCTATACCTTCAGGACGGTATGAGACAACAACATTCTCACAAAGAGGAAATACAGATACTTCCTGAACCTTCAGGACGGTATGAGACAACAACATTCTCACAAAGAGGAAATACAGATACTCCCCATACCTTCAGGACGGTATGAGATAACAACATCCTCACAATGAGGAAATACAGATACTTCCTATACCTTCAGGACGGTATGAGACGACAACATTCTCACAAAGAGGAAACAGATACTTCCTATACCTTCAGGACGGTATGAGACAACAACATTCTCACAAAGAGGAAACAGATACTTCCTATACCTTCAGGACGGTATGAGACAACATTCTCACAAAGAGGAAACAGATACTTCCCATACCTTCAGGACGGTATGAGACAATATTCTCACGAAGAGGAAACAGATACTTCCTATACCTTCGGGATGGTATGAGACAACATTTTCACAAAGAGGAAACAGATACTTTACATTCCTTCAGGACGGTATGAGACAACAACATTCTCACAAAGAGGAAACAGATACTTCCTATACCTTCAGGACGGTATGAGACAACAACATTCTCACAAAGGGGAAACAGATACTTCCCATACCTTCAGGACGGTATGAGACAACAACATTCTCACAAAGAGGAAACAGATACTTCCTATACCTTCAGGACGGTATGAGACAACAACATTCTCACGAAGAGGAAACAGATACTTCCTATACCTTTAGGACGGTATGAGACAACAACATTCTCACAAAGAGGAAACAGATACTTCCTATACCTTCAGGACGGTATGAGACAAGATTCTCACAAAGAGGAAACAGATACTTCCTATACCTTCAGGACGGTATGATACACCATTCTCACCAAGAGGAAACAGATACTTCATATACCTTCAGGACGGTATGGGACGACAACATTCTAACAAAGAGTAAACAGATACTTCCTATACCTTCAGGACGGTATGAGACAACAACATTCTCACAAAGAGGAAACAGTTACTTCCTATACCTTCAGGACGGTATGAGACAACATTCTCACAAAGAGGAAACAGATACCTCCTTTACCTTCAGGACGGTATGAGACAACATTCTCACAAAGAGGAAACAGATACTTCCTATACCTTCAGGACGGTATGAGACAACATTCTCACAAAGAGGAAACAGATACTTCCTATACCTTCAGGACGGTATGAGACAACATTCTCACAAAGAGGAGACAGATACTTCCTATACCTTCAGGACGGTATGAGACGACAACATTCTCACAAAGAGGAAACAGATACTTCCTATACCTTCAGGACGGTATGAGACGACAACATTCTCACAAAGAGGAAACAGATACTTCCTTTACCTCCAGGACGGTATGAGACAACATTCTCACGAAGAGGAAACAGATACTTCCTATACCTTCAGATCGGTATGAGACAACATTCTCACAAAGAGGAAACAGATACTTCTTATACCTTCAGGACGGTATAAGACAACATTCTCACAAAGAGGAAACAGATACTCTCCATACCTTCAGGACGGTATGAGACAACAACATTCTCACAAAGAGGAAACAGATACTTCCTATACCTTCAGGTCGGTATGAGACAACATTCTCACAAAGAGGAAACAGATACTTCTCATACCTTCGGGACGGTATGAGACAACATTCTCACAAAGAGGAAACAGATACTCTCCATACCTTCAGGACGGTATGAGACAACAACATTCTCACAAAGAGGAAACAGATACTCTCCATAGCTTCAGGACGGTATGAGACAACAACATTCTCACAAAGAGGAAACAGATACTTCCTATACCTTCATGACGGTATGAGACAACATCCTCACAAAGAGGAAACAGATACTTCCTATACCTCCAGGACGGTATGAGACAACATTCTCACAGAGAGGAAACAGATACTTCCTATACCTTCAGGACGGTATGAGACAACATTCTCACAAAGAGGAAACAGATACTTCCTATACCTTCGGGTCGGTATGAGACAACATTCTCACAAAGAGGAAACAGATACTTCTTATACCTTCAGGACGGTATGAGACAACATTCTCACAAAGAGGAAACAGATACTCTCCATACCTTCAGGACGGTATGAGACGACAACATTCTCACAAGGAGGAAACAGATACTTCCTATACCTTCAGGACGGTATGAGACAACATTCTCACAAAGAGGAAACAGATACTCTCCATACCTTCGGGACGGTATGAGACGACAACATTCTCACAAAGAGGAAACAGATACTCTCCATCTCTTCAGGACGGTATGAGACAACAACATTCTCATAAAGAGGAAACAGATACTCTCCATACCTTCAGGACGGTATGAGACGACAACATTCTCACAAAGAGGAAACAGATACTTCCCATACCTTCAGGACGGTATGAGACAACATCCTCACAAAGAGGAAACAGATACTCTCCATACCTTCAGGACGGTATGAGACGACAACATTCTCACAAAGAGGAAACAGATACTTCCTTTACCTCCAGGACGGTATGAGACAACAACATTCTCACAAAGAGGAAACAGATACTTCCTACACATCCAGGACGGTATGAGACAACATCCTCACAGAGAGGAAACAGATACTTCCTATACCTTCAGGTCAGTATGAGACAACATCCTCACAGAGAGGAAACAGATACTTCCCATACCTTTAGGACGGTATGAGACAACAACATTCTCACAAAGAGGAAACAGATACTTCCTACACCTCCAGGACGGTATGAGACAACATCCTCACAAAGAGGAAACAGATACTTCCTACACCTCCAGGACGGTATGAGACAACATCCTCACAAAGAGGAAACAGATACTTCTTATACCTTCAGGACGGTATGAGACAACATTCCCACAAAGAGGAAACAGATACTCTCCATACCTTCGGGACGGTATGAGACGACAACATTCTCACAAAGAGGAAACAGATACTTCCATTACCTCCAGGACGGTATGAGACAACAACATTCTCACAAAGAGGAAATACAGATACTTCCTATACCTTCAGGACGGTATGAGACAACAACATTCTAACAGAGAGGAAACAGATACTTCCTTTACCTCCAGGACGGTATGAGACAACAACATTCTCACAAAGAGGAAACAGATACTTCCTATACCTTCAGGACGGTATGAGACAACATTCTCACAAAGAGGAAACAGATACTTCCTATACCTTCAGGTCGGTATGAGACAACATTCTCACAAAGAGGAAACAGATACTTCTCATACCTTCAGGACGGTATGAGACAACATTCTCACAAGGAGGAAACAGATACTCTCCATACCTTCAGGACGGTATGATACAACAACATTCTCACAAAGAGGAAACAGATACTTCCTATACCTTCAGGTCGGTATGAGACAACATTCTCACAAAGAGGAAACAGATACTTCCCATACCTTCAGGACGGTATGAGACAACATCCTCACAAAGAGGAAACAGATACTTCCTATACCTTCAGGTCGGTATGAGACAACATTCTCACAAAGAGGAAACAGATACTTCCCATACCTTCAGGACGGTATGAGACAACATTCTCACAAAGAGGAAACAGATACTCTCCATCTCTTCAGGACGGTATGAGACAACAACATTCTCATGAAGAGGAAACAGATACTTCCCATACCTTCAGGACGGTATGAGACAACAACATTCTCACAAAGAGGAAACAGATACTTCCTATACCTTCAGGACGGTATGAGACAACATTCTCACAAAGAGGAAACAGATACTTCCTATACCTTCAGGTCGGTATGAGACAACATTCTCACAAAGAGGAAACAGATACTTCCTATACCTTCAGGACGGTATGAGACAACATTCTCACAAAGAGGAAACAGATACTCTCCATACCTTCAGGACGGTATGAGACTACAACATTCTCACGAAGAGGAAACAGATACTTCCCATACCTTCAGGACGGTATGAGACAACAACATTCTCACAGAGAGGAAACAGATACTTCCTATACCTTCAGGACGGTATGAGACGACAACATTCTCACAAAGAGGAAACAGATACTTCCCATACCTTCAGGACGGTATGAGTAACATCCTCACAAAGAGGAAACAGATACTCCCTATACCTTCAGGACGGTATGATACACCATTCTCACAAAGAGGAAACAGAAACTTCCTATACCTTCAGGACGGTATGGGACGACAACATTCTAACAAAGAGGAAACAGATACTTCCTATACCTTCAGGACGGTATGAGACAACAACATTCTCACAAAGAGGAAACAGTTACTTCCTATACCTTCAGGACGGTATGAGACAACATTCTCACGAAGAGGAAACAGATACCTCCTTTACCTTCAGGACGGTATGAGACAACATTCTCACAAAGAGGAAACAGATACTTCCTATACCTTCAGGACGGTATGAGACAACATTCTCACAAAGAGGAAACAGATACTTCCTATACCTTCAGGACGGTATGAGACAACATTCTCACAAAGAGGAAACAGATACTTCCTATACCTTCAGGACGGTATGAGACAACATTCTCACAAAGAGGAAACAGATACTCTCCATACCTTCAGGACGGTATGAGACAACAAAATTCTCACAAGGAGGAGACAGATACTTCCTATACCTTCAGGACGGTATGAGACGACAACATTCTCACAAAGAGGAAACAGATACTTCCTATACCTTCAGGACGGTATGAGACGACAACATTCTCACAAAGATAAAAAAAGATACTTCCTTTACCTCCAGGACGGTATGAGACAACATTCTCACGAAGAGGAAACAGATACTTCCTATACCTTCAGATCGGTATGAGACAACATTCTCACAAAGAGGAAACAGATACTTCTTATACCTTCAGGACGGTATGAGACAACATTCTCACAAAGAGGAAACAGATACTCTCCATACCTTCAGGACGGTATGAGACAACAACATTCTCACAAAGAGGAAACAGATACTTCCTATACCTTCAGGTCGGTATGAGACAACATTCTCACAAAGAGGAAACAGATACTTCTCATACCTTCAGGACGGTATGAGACAACATTCTCACAAAGAGGAAACAGATACTCTCCATACCTTCAGGACGGTATGAGACAACAACATTCTCACAAAGAGGAAACAGATACTCTCCATAGCTTCAGGACGGTATGAGACAACAACATTCTCACAGAGAGGAAACAGATACTTCCTATACCTTCAGGACGGTATGAGACAACATCCTCACAAAGAGGGAACAGATACTTCCTATACCTCCAGGACGGTATGAGACAACATTCTCACAGAGAGGAAACAGATACTTCCTATACCTTCAGGACGGTATGAGACAACATTCTCACAAAGAGGAAACAGATACTTCCTATACCTTCAGGTCGGTATGAGACAACATTCTCACAAAGAGGAAACAGATACTTCTTATACCTTCAGGACGGTATGAGACAACATTCTCACAAAGAGGAAACAGATACTCTCCATACCTTCAGGACGGTATGAGACGACAACATTCTCACAAGGAGGAAACAGATACTTCCTATACCTTCAGGACGGTATGAGACAACATTCTCACAAAGAGGAAACAGATACTCTCCATACCTTCGGGACGGTATGAGACGACAACATTCTCACAAAGAGGAAACAGATACTCTCCATCTCTTCAGGACGGTATGAGACAACAACATTCTCATAAAGAGGAAACAGATACTCTCCATACCTTCAGGACGGTATGAGACGACAACATTCTCACAAAGAGGAAACAGATACTTCCCATACCTTCAGGACGGTATGAGACAACATCCTCACAAAGAGGAAACAGATACTCTCCATACCTTCAGGACGGTATGAGACGACAACATTCTCACAAAGAGGAAACAGATACTTCCTTTACCTCCAGGACGGTATGAGACAACAACATTCTCACAAAGAGGAAACAGATACTTCCTACACATCCAGGACGGTATGAGACAACATCCTCACAAAGAGGAAACAGATTCTTCCTATACCTTCAGGTCGGTATGAGACAACATCCTCACAGAGAGGGAACAGATACTTCCCATACCTTTAGGACGGTATGAGACAACAACATTCTCACAAAGAGGAAACAGATACTTCCTACACCTCCAGGACGGTATGAGACAACATCCTCACAGAGAGGAAACAGATACTTCCTACACCTCCAGGACGGTATGAGACAACATCCTCACAAAGAGGAAACAGATACTTCTTATACCTTCAGGACGGTATGAGACAACATTCCCACAAAGAGGAAACAGATACTCTCCATACCTTCAGGACGGTATGAGACGACAACATTCTCACAAAGAGGAAACAGATACTTCCTTTACCTCCAGGACGGTATGAGACAACAACATTCTCACAAAGAGGAAATACAGATACTTCCTATACCTTCAGGACGGTATGAGACAACAACATTCTAACAGAGAGGAAACAGATACTTCCTTTACCTCCAGGACGGTATGAGACAACAACATTCTCACAAAGAGGAAACAGATACTTCCTATACCTTCAGGACGGTATGAGACAACATTCTCACAAAGAGGAAACAGATACTTCCTATACCTTCAGGTCGGTATGAGACAACATTCTCACAAAGAGGAAACAGATACTCCTCATACCTTCAGGACGGTATGATACAACATTCTCACAAAGAGGAAACAGATACTCTCCATACCTTCAGGACGGTATGAGACAACAACATTCTCACAAAGAGGAAACAGATACTTCCTATACCTTCAGGTCGGTATGAGACAACATTCTCACAAAGAGGAAACAGATAATTCCCATACCTTCAGGACGGTATGAGACAACATCCTCACAAAGAGGAAACAGATACTTCCTATACCTTCAGGTCGGTATGAGACAACATTCTCACAAAGAGGAAACAGATACTTCTTATACCTTCAGGACGATATGAGACAACGTTCTCACAAAGAGGAAACAGATACTCTACATCTCTTCAGGACGGTATGAGACAACAACATTCTCATAAAGAGGAAACAGATACTTCCCATACCTTCAGGACGGTATGAGACAACAACATTCTCACAAAGAGGAAACAGATACTTCCTATACCTTCAGGACGGTATGAGACAACATTCTCACAAAGAGGAAACAGATACTTCCTATACCTTCTGGTCGGTATGAGACAACATTCTCACAAAGAGGAAACCGATACTTCCTATACCTTCAGGACGGTATGAGACCACATTCTCACAAAGAGGAAACAGATACTCTCCATACCTTCAGGACGGTATGAGACTACAACATTCTCACAAAGAGGAAACAGATACTTCCCATACCTCCAGGACGGTATGAGACAACAACATTCTCACAGAGAGGAAACAGATACTTCCTATACCTTCAGGACGGTATGAGACGACAACATTCTCACAAAGAGGAAACAGATACTTCCCATACCTTCAGGACGGTATGAGTAACATCCTCACAAAGAGGAAACAGATACTCCCTATACCTTCAGGACGGTATGAGACAACATCCTCACAAAGAGGAAACAGATACTCTCCATACCTTCAGGACGGTATGAGACGACAACATTCTCACAAAGAGGAAACAGATACTTCCCATACCTTCAGGACGGTATGAGACAACATTCTCACAAAGAGGAAACAGATACTTCCTATACCTTCAGGACGGTATGAGACGACAACATTCTCACAAAGTGGAAACAGATACTTCCTATACCTTCAGGATGGTATGAGACAACATCCTCACAAAGAGGAAACAGATACTTCCTATACCTTCAGGACGGTATGAGACAACATCCTCACAAAGAGGAAACAGATACTCTCCATACCTTCAGGACGGTATGAGACGACAACATTCTCACAAGGAGGAAACAGATACTTCCTATACCTTCAGGACGGTATGAGACAACATTCTCACAAAGAGGAAACAGATACTCTCCATACCTTCGGGACGGTATGAGACGACAACATTCTCACAAAGAGGAAACAGATACTCCCCATCTCTTCAGGACGGTATGAGACAACAACATTCTCATAAAGAGGAAACAGATACTCTCCATACCTTCAGGACGGTATGAGACGACAACATTCTCACAAAGAGGAAACAGATACTTCCCATACCTTCAGGACGGTATGAGACAACATCCTCACAAAGAGGAAACAGATACTCTCCATACCATCAGGACGGTATGAGACGACAACATTCTCACAAAGAGGAAACAGATACTTCCTTTACCTCCAGGACGGTATGAGACAACAACATTCTCACAAAGAGGAAACAGATACTTCCTACACATCCAGGACGGTATGAGACAACATCCTCACAAAGAGGAAACAGATACTTCCTATACCTTCAGGTCGGTATGAGACAACATCCTCACAGAGAGGAAACAGACACTTCCCATACCTTTAGGACGGTATGAGACAACAACATTCTCACAAAGAGGAAACAGATACTTCCTATACCTTCAGGACGGTATGAGACAACATTCTCACAAAGAGGAAACAGATACTTCCTATACCTTCAGGACGGTATGAGACAACATTCTCACGAAGAGGAAACAGATACTCTCCATACCTTCAGGACGGTATGAGACAACAAAATTCTCACAAGGAGGAGACAGATACTTCCTATACCTTCAGGACGGTATGAGACGACAACATTCTCACAAAGAGGAAACAGATACTTCCTATACCTTCAGGACGGTATGAGACGACAACATTCTCACAAAGAGGAAACAGATACTTCCTTTACCTCCAGGACGGTATGAGACAACATTCTCACGAAGAGGAAACAGATACTTCCTATACCTTCAGATCGGTATGAGACAACATTCTCACAAAGAGGAAACAGATACTTCTTATACCTTCAGGACGGTATGAGACAACATTCTCACAAAGAGGAAACAGATACTCTCCATTCCTTCAGGACGGTATGAGACAACAACATTCTCACAAAGAGGAAACAGATACTTCCTATACCTTCAGGTCGGTATGAGACAACATTCTCACAAAGAGGAAACAGATACTTCTCATACCTTCAGGACGGTATGAGACAACATTCTCACAAAGAGGAAACAGATACTCTCCATACCTTCAGGACGGTATGATACAACAACATTCTCACAAAGAGGAAACAGATACTCTCCATAGCTTCAGGACGGTATGAGACAACAACATTCTCACAAAGAGGAAACAGATACTTCCTATACCTTCAGGACGGTATGAGACAACATCCTCACAAAGAGGGAACAGATACTTCCTATACCTCCAGGACGGTATGAGACAACATTCTCACAGAGAGGAAACAGATACTTCCTATACCTTCAGGACGGTATGAGACAACATTCTCACAAAGAGGAAACAGATACTTCCTATACCTTCAGGTCGGTATGAGACAACATTCTCACAAAGAGGAAACAGATACTTCTTATACCTTCAGGACGGTATGAGACAACATTCTCACAAAGAGGAAACAGATACTCTCCATACCTTCAGGACGGTATGAGACGACAACATTCTCACAAGGAGGAAACAGATACTTCCTATACCTTCAGGACGGTATGAGACAACATTCTCACAAAGAGGAAACAGATACTCTCCATACCTTCGCGACGGTATGAGACGACAACATTCTCACAAAGAGGAAACAGATACTCTCCATCTCTTCAGGACGGTATGAGACAACAACATTCTCATAAAGAGGAAACAGATACTCTCCATACCTTCAGGACGGTATGAGACGACAACATTCTCACAAAGAGGAAACAGATACTTCCCATACCTTCAGGACGGTATGAGACAACATCCTCACAAAGAGGAAACAGATACTCTCCATACCTTCAGGACGGTATGAGACGACAACATTCTCACAAAGAGGAAACAGATACTTCCTTTACCTCCAGGACGGTATGAGACAACAACATTCTCACAAAGAGGAAACAGATACTTCCTACACATCCAGGACGGTATGAGACAACATCCTCACAAAGAGGAAACAGATTCTTCCTATACCTTCAGGTCGGTATGAGACAACATCCTCACAGAGAGGGAACAGATACTTCCCATACCTTTAGGACGGTATGAGACAACAACATTCTCACAAAGAGGAAACAGATACTTCCTACACCTCCAGGACGGTATGAGACAACATCCTCACAAAGAGGAAACAGATACTTCCTACACCTCCAGGACGGTATGAGACAACATCCTCACAAAGAGGAAACAGATACTTCTTATACCTTCAGGACGGTATGAGAAAACATTCCCACAGAGAGGAAACAGATACTCTCCATACCTTCAGGACGGTATGAGACGACAACATTCTCACAAAGAGGAAACAGATACTTCCTTTACCTCCTGGACGGTATGAGACAACAACATTCTCACAAAGAGGAAATACAGATACTTCCTATACCTTCAGGACGGTATGAGACAACAACATTCTAACAGAGAGGAAACAGATACTTCCTTTACCTCCAGGACGGTATGAGACAACAACATTCTCACAAAGAGGAAACAGATACTTCCTATACCTTCAGTACGGTATGAGACAACATTCTCACGAAGAGGAAACAGATACTTCCTATACCTTCAGGTCGGTATGAGACAACATTCTCACAAAGAGGAAACAGATACTTCTCATATCTTCAGGACAGTATGATACAACATTCTCACAAAGAGGAAACACATACTCTCCATACCTTCAGGACGGTATGAGACAACAACATTCTCACAAAGAGGAAACAGATACTTCCTATACCTTCAGGTCGGTATGAGACAACATTCTCACAAAGAGGAAACAGATACTTCTTATACCTTCAGGACGGTATGAGACAACATTCTCACAAAGAGGAAACAGATACTCTCCATCTCTTCAGGACGGTATGAGACAACAACATTCTCATAAAGAGGAAACAGATACTTCCCATACCTTCAGGACGGTATGAGACAACAACATTCTCACAAAGAGGAAACAGATACTTCCTATACCTTCAGGACGGTATGAGACAACATTCTCACAAAGAGGAAACATATACTTCCTATACCTTCAGGTCGGTATGAGACAACATTCTCACAAAGAGGAAACAGATACTTCCTATACCTTCAGGACGGTATGAGACAACATTCTCACAAAGAGGAAACAGATACTCTCCATACCTTCAGGACGGTATGAGACTACAACATTCTCACAAAGAGGAAACAGATACTTCCCATACCTTCAGGACGGTATGAGACAACAACATTCTCACAGAGAGGAAACAGATACTTCCTATACCTTCAGGACGGTATGAGACGACAACATTCTCACAAAGAGGAAACAGATACTTCCCATACCTTCAGGACGGTATGAGTAACATCCTCACAAAGAGGAAACAGATACTCCCTATACCTTCAGGACGGTATGAGACAACATCCTCACAAAGAGGAAACAGATACTCTCCATACCTTCAGGACGGTATGAGACGACAACATTCTCACAAAGAGGAAACAGATACTTCCCATACCTTCAGGACGGTATGAGACAACATTCTCACAAAGAGGAAACAGATACTTCCTATACCTTCAGGACGGTATGAGACGACAACATTCTCACAAAGTGGAAACAGATACTTCCTATACCTTCAGGATGGTATGAGACAACATCCTCACAAAGAGGAAACAGATACTTCCTATACCTTCAGGACGGTATGAGACAACATCCTCACAAAGAGGAAACAGATACTTCCCATACCTTCAGGACGGTATGAGACAACATCCCCACAAAGAGGAAACAGATACTTCCCATACCTTCAGGACGGTATGAGGCAACATCCCTACAAAGAGGAAACAGATACTTCCCATACCTTCAGGACGGTATGAGACAACATCCCCACAAAGAGGAAACAGATACTTCCTATACCTTCAGGACGGTATGAGACAACATCCCCACAAAGAGGAAACAGATACTTCCCATACCTTCAGGACGGTATGAGACAACATCCCCACAAAGAGGAAACAGATACTTCCCATTCCTTCAGGACGGTATGAGACAACATCCCCACAAAGAGGAATCAGATACTTCCTATACCTTCAGGACGGTATGAGACAACATTCTCACAAAGAGGAAACAGATACTTCCTATACCTTCAGGACGGTATGAGACAACATCCCCACAAAGAGGAAACAGATACTTCCTATACCTTCAGGACGGTATGGAACATAAATATATGTAACTCATGTCGCACAATGGTCAGAAGTTTACGTCTGGAAAATGTTTGTTTCGTATGTTGGCCTATTATACACGCTTGACTGGCATGTGACTTGTGTTGCATATAGTTATAACTTATACCAACTGTAAGGTATCAAAAGTTTCTGTTTCCCTTCCACTGGAATCTTGACATCTCATACCGTTCAAAAGCTATTCCCAACAAAACTGATATTCCGCTGAATCGACTCCCGTGGACTCTCAATTGGAGGAGCGAAGCGACGCAGACTGCCATTGGGCTAGGCAGAGATATTGTATCTTCATCAGTTCGATTTGTTTTGTCCGCGCTCCACAGGTCGAACTGTTTGACTGATCGAACGAAACAATCTTTATTGACTTGGAGCTGTTCAGTTTTGGGGAGTCATCGGTTTTGCCACTCTCGAAAAAATTGCATTTTCAAATGTTTTTGGACGAAAATGCGACAAAATGCACTCTACATGTCTGGTGGTATGGACAATCAGTCTGATTTTTCTCGTCAACTCATACTCAAACAAGTCAAACTATTCAGTTCTTTATGCTGATCGGTTCAGCCACTTTGAGAAAAAAATGTAGGGCCTATTTTTGAATAAATAGAAGAAAAAAATGATTCTTTCAAATTTCTTACTGAAATGTTGCCACTAGGTTCAGACAATTCATCACAAAGTCTTACATTGTGATTGAAAAAAGTGTTCCGAGAAAATATAGTTCTTCTTGATAATTCTACTCGAAATTCATTTCAGTTATGCCACTGTCTCGATTTCTCGTTGTAACATTTCTCGTTATCAGCAATATAAACAGTCCATGTTGAGTGAGTAATGAGACTCACCGCCCAATCAATCAACATCGAGTTTTTATAGGAATCATTTTCGTGATATTGCTCACAAAACAGCTTTATTTGAACAACATTCAGAATACTGGGATAATTATGTACAATATACTGCCATCTTCTATTAGATCTTTTGACAATATATCGACGTTCAAAAATATCTTGAGGCAGTTTCTGATTAAGAGTGCCTTCTATAGTGTTGACGAATTCATGTTGGGGTGCAAATGAGTTTTCAGAACCTGGATCCTAATTTAGTGTTTCAATGTACATAGCATGTGTGTGTTTTATTATTCAACTGACTTGATTGATACCAAGTATTTATATAAAATAGCATCAATCATATTATATTCCACCTCATCTGATTCTGTATACAATTTTATGCATTTTACAACTTTCTAATTTTTCAGTGATTAGGCCTATGTATTTTTAAGTGATGTCTATATGACCTACATTTTATTTTTGGTTGTTTTTTCAATGATACATTTGTAAATCCTTCATTGGACGAAAATAAAATGAAATGAAATGAAATTTTCAGCCCAAGCCACCACACAACTTTATGTTGGAAAATGGAAATATGTCCAACATATGGTACGTGGCTTTTGGAGAAAGCTGGTAATATGGATTACATGATTTATCTCAGTGAATGATGAAGAAAAGGTCGCTCCCATACTATTAACATGGAAGGCATTTGTGGTTTGCCGCGGTCAGTTCAGAGCCGAAGGTCCCGATTGCTTGTCACGATTCAGCGGATTCCCCTGTGAACTAGATGTAGATAAGAGTAGCTACGGTACCAGTGACATTGTTCAACTTGTTTTCGTGCAAGACAAATGCATCTGCTACCATAATAATAATTCTATACTGAGCCATGCATGGCATTGTATAGTATTGTTGTTTGATCTAGTTTGATATGGAAGCGATAGTTGCGCCACAGGCAATCGGGACCATGGACTCGGGAACTGACGCCGGAAATATTTCACTTTCAAGACCCGAGTTGAGTCACCTCCTTCATATTGTGATGACATAGATTGGTATCACTTCATCGTCATTATATTGCCAAAATTCACTGCTTTCTAGATTCAAGAGTTGACCAACAATGAGGTATATTTCATATGCGTCAAGGTGTGTGGAATACCAGAGTCGATAAAGTAGCAACAAAGGTAGAACTACTTTGACGACTTGTATACCTTATTCAGATATATCTCGCTCATCTGACAACGCTTATGTTGCTGTTGGATCGCACAATGAGTGAATGTTAGGGTTTTAAGGCGCGTCGACAACGAGGTCATATATGCCAGGAGAATTAATGCATTTGAGGCAATTACCAGCTTTCATCTATTGGATGGGCGAATGCGGAGACTTCCATCCCACTCTTATACAGCTTTGTCTGTGTGAGTTTGTTTGTACCCACTACACAGGTCGCAGGGTTTGATTGATCGACATACAAATCTTTCTCTATGAGCAAACGTATCCAACTTATAACTGTATAGTCTTAGGGTTGAATGGGTTGAAGGATTTTTTGAAAGCGCCATCTTGAAGTGAAGAGAAGAACCCCAGGTAGCACAAGATCGGAAAGCCGACACTGGGCCAGTAACGGGTGCCGATGTCGGGCCGATTCGGCAGATGTTAACATTTCGCCGTCACTGGTCCGAGAACGGTTCCCGGTGTCGGGCCGTTAATGGCATCCCAATGTCGGGCCGATTCGGCAGATGTTAACATTCCGCCATCACTGGGCCAATAACGGGTGCCGATGTCGGGCCAGTAACGGGTGCCGATGTCGGGCCGATTCGGCAGATGTTAATATTTCGCCCTCACTGGTCCGAGAACGGTTCCCGGTGTCGGGCCGATAATGGCATCCCAATGTCGGGCCGATTTGGCAGATGTTAACATTCCGCCATCACTGGGCCAATAACGGGTGCCGATCTCGGGCCAATAACGGGTGCCGATGTCGGGCCGATTCGGCAGATGTTAACATTTCGGCGTCACTGGTCCGAGAACGGTTCCCGGTGTCGGGCCGATAATGGCATCCCAATGTCGGGCCGATTCGGCAGATGTTAACATTTCGCCGTCACTGGTCCGAGAACGGTTCCCGGTGTCGGGCCAATAACGGGTGCCGATGTCGGGCCAATAGCGGGTGCCGATGTCGGGCCAATAGCGGGTGCCGATGTCGGGCTAATAACGGGTGCCGATGTCGGGCCAATAGCGGGTGTCGATGTCGGGCCAATAACGGATGCCGATGACGGGCCGTTAGGATAAAAAAATAAAAATAATACAATTCCAGGAGTGAGACTGAATATTCTGCATGTGTGTACCAACTACCTAAGCACACATTACCTAGTGAGTGCACATATCTGAGGAATATCGAGAAATTCATTTAGTTAATACACTTCACAAGACATGACATGAAATACAATTTACGATGGAACGGCCGCGTCTCGATACATGGTCGTCTGCTGCATCTCGGGTATACTGGGTGACGACGTTAACCACTCGGCTACTGCTGATGATACTTATTATGGAGATATATGTGGGCTAGATGACAGACCGAAAGAAGCTACGAAAGAATGAGAGGGCCTAAATCACATAAATGAGAAAGTGGTGTGAGATATAGGATAACAGTAACACTCGTTTGGAACCTACTTCTTACAAGGATACTAATATACAGTATATATATATATATATATATATATATATATATATATATATATATATATATATATATATATATATATATATATATATATATATATATATATATATATATATATATATATATGTATATATATATATATATATATATATATATATATATATATATATATATATATATATATATATATATATATACATATATATATATATATATATATATATATATATATATATATATATATATATATATATATATATATATATATATATATATATATATACTCATATTTACCGACCGGACAGGATATTGAAACAAAATAGGACTTTCATCATAGTTCAAGAATTCTCTACTACCTGCGCTAGTTGAGGTGGACAATCGTGTAATTCGACAAGATACTAATCGATCCACATCGGGCTATGTGCCCTCGCCAGTCTCGGCCCGTTATTGAGTATGCTATGACGGGCCAGAATACAATAGCCGATCTCGGCCCGATATCGGTAGATCTATATCGGGCCAATGTGCCCTTGCCAGTCTCGGCCCGTTATTGAGTATGCTATGACGGGCCAGAATACAATAGCCAACATCGGCCCGATATCGGTAGATCTATATCGGGCCAATGTGCCCTCGCCAGTCTCGGCCCGTTATTGAGTATGCTATGACGGGCCAGAATACAATAGCCAACATCGGCCCGATATCGGTAGATCTATATCGGCCCAATGTGCCCTCGCCAGTCTCGGCCCGTTATTGAGTATGCTATGACGGGCCAGAATACAATAGCCGATCCCGGCCCGATATCGGTAGATCTATATCGGGCCAATGTGCCCTCGCCAGTCTTGGCCCGTTATTGGGTATGCTATGACGGGCCAGAATACAATAGCCAACATCGGCCCGATATCGGTAGATCTATATCGGGCCAATGTGCCCTCGCCAGTCTTGGCCCGTTATTGGGTATGCTATGACGGGCCAGAATACAATAGCCAACATCGGCCCGATATCGGTAGATCTATATCGGGCCAATGTGCCCTCGCCAGTCTCGGCCCGTTATTGGGTATGCTATGACGGGCCAGAATACAATAGCCGATCCCGGCCCGATATCGGTAGATCTATATCGGGCCAATGTGCCCCGGCCAGTCTCGGCCCGTTATTGAGTATGCTATGACGGGCCAGAATACAATAGCCGATCCCGGCCCGATATCGGTAGATCTATATCGGGCCAATGTGCCCTCGCCAGTCTTGGCCCGTTATTGGGTATGCTATGACGGGCCAGAATACAATAGCCAACATCGGCCCGATATCGGTAGATCTATATCGGGCCAATGTGCCCTCGCCAGTCTTGGCCCGTTATTGGGTATGCTATGACGGGCCAGAATACAATAGCCAACATCGGCCCGATATCGGTAGATCTATATCGGGCCAATGTGCCCTCGCCAGTCTCGGCCCGTTATTGAGTATGCTATGACGGGCCAGAATACAATAGCCGATCTCGGCCCGATATCGGTAGATCTATATCGGCCCAATGTGCCCTCGCCAGTCTTGGCCCGTTATTGAGTATGCTATGACGGGCCAGAATACAATAGCCAACATCGGCCCGATATCGGTAGATCTATATCGGGCCAATGTGCCCTTGCCAGTCTCGGCCCGTTATTGAGTATGCTATGACGGGCCAGAATACAATAGCCGATCTCGGCCCGATATCGGTAGATCTATATCGGGCCAATGTGCCCTCGCCAGTCTCGGCCCGTTATTGAGTATGCTATGACGGGCCAGAATACAATAGCCGATCTCGGCCCGATATCGGTAGATCTATATCGGGCCAATGTGCCCCGGCCAGTCTCGGCCCGTTATTGAGTATGCTATGACGGGCCAGAATACAATAGCCAACATCGGCCCGATATCGGTAGATCTATATCGGGCCAATGTGCCCTTGCCAGTCTCGGCCCGTTATTGAGTATGCTATGACGGGCCAGAATACAATAGCCGATCTCGGCCCGATATCGGTAGATCTATATCGGCCCAATGTGCCCTCGCCAGTCTTGGCCCGTTATTGGGTATGCTATGACGGGCCAGAATACAATAGCCAACATCGGCCCGATATCGGTAGATCTATATCGGGCCAATGTGCCCTCGCCAGTCTCGGCCCGTTATTGAGTATGCTATGACGGGCCAGAATACAATAGCCGATCTCGGCCCGATATCGGTAGATCTATATCGGCCCAATGTGCCCTCGCCAGTCTTGGCCCGTTATTGGGTATGCTATGACGGGCCAGAATACAATGGCCAACATCGGCCCGATATCGGTAGATCTATATCGGGCCAATGTGCCCCGGCCAGTCTCGGCCCGTTATTGAGTATGCCATGACGGGCCAGAATACAATAGCCGATCCCGGCCCGATATCGGTAGATGTATATCGGGCCAATGTGCCCTCGCCAGTCTTGGCCCGTTATTGGGTATGCTATGACGGGCCAGAATACAATAGCCGATCTTGGCCCCATATCGGTGGATCTATATCGGGCCAATGTGCCCTTGCCAGTCTTGGCCCGTTATTGGGTATATGCAATACGGGCCAGAATACAACGGCCAACATCGGCCCAGTATCTGTAGATCTATATCGGGCCAATGTGCCCTCGCCAGTCTCGGCCCGTTATTGAGTATGCTATGACGGGCCAGAATACAATAGCCGATCCCGGCCCGATATCGGTAGATCTATATCGGGCCAATGTGCCCTCGCCAGTCTTGGCCCGTTATTGGGTATGCTATGACGGGCCAGAATACAATAGCCGATCTCGGCCCGATATCGGTAGATCTATATCGGGCCAATGTGCCCTCGCCAGTCTCGGCCCATTATTGAGTATGCTATGACGGGCCAGAATACAATAGCCGATCCCGGCCCGATATCGGTAGATCTATATCGGGCCAATGTGCCCTTGCCAGTCTTGGCCCGTTATTGGGTATGCTATGACGGGCCAGAATACAATGGCCGATCCCGGCCCGATATCGGTAGATCTATATCGGGCCAATGTGCCCTTGCCAGTCTCGGCCCGTTATTGAGTATGCTATGACGGGCCAGAATACAATAGCCGATCCCGGCCCGATATCGGTAGATCTATATCGGGCCAATGTGCCCTTGGCAGTCTCGGCCCGTTATTGAGTATGCTAAGACGGGCCAGAATACAATAGCCGATCCCGGCCCGATATCGGTAGATCTATATCGGGCCAATGTGCCCTTGCCAGTCTCGGCCCGTTATGGGGTAGACTATGACTGGCCAGAATACAATAGCCGATCCCGGCCCGATATCGGTAGATCTATATCGGGCCAATGTGCCCCGGCCAGTCTCGGCCCGTTATTGAGTATGCCATGACGGGCCAGAATACAATGGCCGATCTCGGCCCGATATCGGTAGATGTATATCGGGCCAATGTGCCCTCGCCAGTCTTGGCCCGTTATTGGGTATGCTATGACGGGCCAGAATACAATAGCCGATCTTGGCCCCATATCGGTGGATCTATATCGGGCCAATGTGCCCTCGCCAGTCTCGGCCCGTTATTGAGTAGACTATGACGGGCCAAAATACAATGGCCAACATCGGCCCGATATCGGTAGATCTATATCGGGCCAATGTGCCCTTGCCAGTCTTGGCCCGTTATTGGGTATGCTATGACGGGCCAGAATACAATAGCCGATCTCGGCCCGATATCGGTAGATCTATATCGGGCCAATGTGCCCTCGCCAGTCTCGGCCCGTTATTGGGTATGCTATGACGGGCCAGAATACAATAGCTGATCTCGGCCCGATATCGGTAGATCTATATCGGGCCAATGTGCCCTCGCCAGTCTCGGCCCGTTATTGGGTATGCTATGACGGGCCAGAATACAATAGCCGATCTCGGCCCGATATCGGTAGATCTATATCGGGCCAATGTGCCCCGGCCAGTCTCGGCCCGTTATTGAGTAGACTATGACGGGCCAAAATACAATGGCCAACATCGGCCCGATATCGGTAGATCTATATCGGGCCAATGTGCCCTCGCCAGTCTCGGCCCGTTATTGGGTATGCTATGACGGGCCAGAATACAATAGCTGATCTCGGCCCGATATCGGTAGATCTATATCGGGCCAATGTGCCCTCGCCAGTCTCGGCCCGTTATTGGGTATGCTATGACGGGCCAGAATACAATAGCCGATCTCGGCCCGATATCGGTAGATCTATATCGGGCCAATGTGCCCCGGCCAGTCTCGGCCCGTTATTGGGTATGCTATGACTGGCCAGAATACAATAGCCGATCCCGGCCCGATATCGGTAGATCTATATCGGGCCAATGTGCCCTTGCCAGTCTCGGCCCGTTATTGGGTATGCTATGACGGGCCAGAATACACTGGCCGATCTCGGCCCGATATCGGTAGATCTATATCGGGCCAATGTGCCCTTGCCAGTCTTGGCCCGTTATTGGGTAGACTATGACGGGCCAGAATACAATAGCCGATCTCGGCCCGATATCGGTAGATCTATATCGGGCCAATGTGCTTTGCCAGTCTCGGCCCGATAACGGTATGACTGGTTCTGGGCCGACATACGCTCGCCAAACTTGGCCCGTTGTTGGCAAGTCTGTATCGGGCCATCATGCACTGGCCGATGTTGGGCCGATAATGGCTGTATAATGGCAATAACGGCCGATATAGCCGTTATAGCCGGAGCCGGACCGTGATCGGGCCGATATCGTAATTTTTGTTGTGCTACCTGGGACAGATCAGGCTGAGCGAGAATATACGAAAAATAAAATATCTACCAAAAAATTGAAATTTGCCCTGAATGAGAACACACACATTATACACACTATAGCAAACTTGTATACAATTTTCAAGCCGTTCTGAATTAAAAAATTTCGAAATATTTTTCACCCATCAAATAGATAGAAATAACAGCAGACCATTGATGAGATTCACTGCTTCCTAGATTCGATATTTACCGGATGGAGTAAATGTTCCATGTATCTACGCAAGCGCTGAACGTGAAGAACAAGAACTACGAGCGAGTCTCTGAAGCCAGACGAGCGCTCACTCTCTCGGGGCTTGCCTCAACTGCTTGCCGGGTCGGTAAGAGAACATACTTACCTTATCGACGAATGAGAACAGAACTGACCATAATGAAGGCTCGACACACCCTTGCGCTAGTGGTGTGGGATAGGGGGGACGGTCGCTCGGAACCTTCATCTCTCGTGGATACAAGTTACACACGAGAGATGGAGGCTCGAACCACCCGTGCGCTAGTTGTGTGGAATAGGGGGGACGGTCGCTCGGAACCTTCATCTCTCGTGGATACAAGTTACACACGAGAGATGGAGGCTCGAACCACCCGTGCGCTAGTGGTGTGGGATAGGGGGGACGGTCGCTCGGAACCTTCATCTCTCGTGGATACAAGTTACACACGAGAGATGGAGGCTCGAACCACCAGTGCGCTAGTGGTGTGGGATAGGGGGGACGGTCGCTCGGAACCTTCATCTCTCGTGGATACAAGTTACACACGAGAGATGGAGGCTCGAACCACCCGTGCGCTAGTGGTGTGGGATAGGGGGGACGGTCGCTCGGAACCTTCATCTCTCGTGGATACAAGTTACACACGAGAGATGGAGGCTCGAACCACCAGTGCGCTAGTGGTGTGGGATAGGGGGGACGGTCGCTCGGAGCCTCCATCTCTCGTGGATACAAGTTACACACGAGAGATGGAGGCTCGAACCACCCGTGCGCTAATGGTGTGGGATAGGGGGGACGGTCGCTCGGAACCTCCATCTCTCGTGGATACAAGTTACACACGAGAGATGGAGGCTCGAACCACCCGTGCGCTAGTGGTGTGGGATAGGGGGGACGGTCGCTCGGAGCCTCCATCTCTCGTGGATACAAGTTACACACGAGAGATGGAGGCTCGAACCACCCGTGCGCTAGTTGTGTGGGATAGGGGGGACGGTCGCTCGGAGCCTCCATCTCTCGTGGATACAAGTTACACACGAGAGATGGAGGCTCGAACCACCCGTGCGCTAGTTGTGTGGAATAGGGGGGACGGTCGCTCGGAGCCTCCATCTCTCGTGGATACAAGTTACACACGAGAGATGGAGGCTCGAACCACCCGTGCGCTAGTTGTGTGGAATAGGGGGGACGGTCGCTCGGAGCCTCCATCTCTCGTGGATACAAGTTACACACGAGAGATGGAGGCTCGAACCACCCGTGCGCTAGTTGTGTGGAATAGGGGGGACGGTCGCTCGGAGCCTCCATCTCTCGTGGATACAAGTTACACACGAGAGATGGAGGCTCGAACCACCCGTGCGCTAGTGGTGTGGGATGGGAGGGACGGTCGCTCGGAGCCTCCATATCTCGTGGATACAAGTAAAAATTGATTCCATTTGTTCTACTGATGGAAAGTCACAAATGGGCGCCGATAGTGCCCCTCAAATTTGGCCACCGGACAACCACCCTCTTTGCCCATCCATAGAAACGACTCTCATCGTTATTTACAAAAGTCGTAATAGGCCTATAATTGACTACCTGAAAGAAGCTCTGTATAGTGTTGTTTGTTGAGTCTTGCTACTAAACCACATAGGCCTGCTAGATCTGTCGTTTTGAAACAGTACCACCGATTCAATTTTAATGCAATTATGTAAAATATGAAATCATAGCATGAATAGCCTCGTCTGCCAACCCTTCCCCCACAACAGTTGTCAAACGAACATATCAACGATGGGCTGTGAAACTATCGAGAAAACTTCAATCATTCAAAACCTGACGATTTGTTCAGAAGACGAGCTCTACGGCCCGTCACGGCCCGTGAGATCAAGCAGGGAGCTCCTGACTCATGACGTAGTAGGCGGTTCCATGCAACACCGGGCCATGTCCACGTTGAAATAGTGTTGATCTTCAACAATGTTATGAGCACCTGGTGGCGAATTTGGGTACCTTTTTTACTCTCTTAAATTTAAACTAGCGTAAATTTAATACGACAGCTACAGTCATTCGCTTGAATTTACACATCGTGAATGGTCATATACGACATCAAAAACGTACTCGAATTAGTTCTGTCTTATTAATGAGCGTAGCGAAGTCTCCATCCCACTCTTATAGGGCTTTGTCTGTGTGTTTTTTTTTGTTTTGTTTGTAAGCACTCCACAGGTCGCAAGGGTTGACTGATTGACATGAAACTTTTTTTGTACACGCAAACTCATCCAGCTTAGAACTGTATAGTTTTTGGGATGAATCGGTCGGACCGATTTTGAGAATCATCATCTCAAAGTTTCTAAAAACCCCATAAGATTTGGCTGGGCAGAAAATGTTGGAAAATACTAGTCAAACGCGAAATATGCGTTGTAAGATGAGCGAGATATCTCAATAAGGTATAAAAGTCCTTAAAGTAGTTCTACCCTTGCTACTTTATCGACTCTGGTATTCTACACACCTTGATATCTGAATAAGCTATTAAAGTCGTTAAAGTAGTTTTACTCTTGCCACTTCATTGACTCTGGTGTTCTACACACCTTGACGCATATAAAAAATACTTCATTGTTGGTCAACTCTTGAATCTAGAAAGCAGTGAATCTCGACAACTTAATTCTGTCACAATTTTTATGATATATTTTATGAATATTATCAGACATTTTATTTTTTTTCTTCAAAACGACTGATCAGAATTGCTTAAAAGATCGTAATAATGTGTAAAATCCATGTATACACATTTAGAGAGAATTTCATTCCATTTGGAGAGATTTTATTTTTCAACATTTTCTGCCCAGCCAAATCTTATGGGGTTTTTAGAAACTTTGAGATGATGATTCTCAAAATCGGTCCAACCGATTCATCCCAAAAACTATACAGTTCTAAGTTGGATGAGTTTGCGTGTACAAAAAAAGTTTCATGTTGATCAGTCAACCCTTGCGACCTGTGGAGTGCTTACAAACAAAAAAAAAAACAAAAAAAAAAAAAAACACACAGACAAAGCCCTATAAGAGTGGGATGGAGACTTCGCTACGCTCATCAAAAATCTCTCCAAATGAAATGAAATTCTCTTCAAATGTGTATACATGGATTTTACACATTACTACGATTTTTTGAGCAATTCTGATCAGTCGTTTTGAAGAAAAAAAATAAAATGAATGATTATATTCATAAAATATATCATAAAAATTGTGACAGAATTAAGTTGTCGAGATTCACTGCTTTCTGGATTCAATAGTTGACCAACAATGAAGTATTCTTTATATGCGTCTAGGTGTGTAGAACACCAAAGTCAATGAAGTGGCAAGAGTGGAACTACTTTAATGACTTTTATGGCTTATTCAGATATCAAGGTGTGAAGAATACCAGAGTCGATAAAGTAGCAAGGGTAGAACTACTTTAAGGACTTTCATACCTTATTGAGATATCTCGCTCATCCCACAACGCATATTTCGCGTTTGACTAGTATTTACGATAAGACACCTTTCAAGACATTCATTGAAGATGTGTTTTTCTTCATAATAATCTGTTTTTTGGGTAATATTATTTATCATTTATATTATTATTTTCAATTTTAGCCCTCGAAAATGACCACTATATTGTAGTCGAAACGTCGGGCAATTAAATAAATATTTATTCGTCAACGCGACTTTCAATTATCCATGAAGATTTGATCATTAATTATATATATATATATATATATATATATATATATATATATATATATATATATATATATATACATATATATATATAAATATATATATATATATATATATATATATATATATATATATATATATATATATATATATAAATATATATATATATATATATATATATATATATATATATATATATATATATATATATATATAAACATATATATATATATATATATATATATATATATATATATATATATATATATATATATATAAACATATATATATATATACATATATATATATATATATATATATATATATATATATATATATATATATATATATATATATATATATATATATATATATATATATATATATGTATGTATACAAAAAAGTGTTCCGTAAAATGCTTTGTCTCCACTGCATTCGAATTGTCCGTTTGTATGAGCGTGGGCGCAGACTCCATGCTGGCACACAGCTCTTTACTTCGATAGGATTTAATCAATGAAAAATATCAAAAGGTTGAACGAATAAAATCTCAAAACGATTGGAATAATCCACACGTTCATCGCCACCCTCGGTAGCTCAGTCAGCTGAGGCACCGCCGGGCGTGGGTTCGAGTCACGCAGAAGTCATGCGTTCATTCAAACGTCTTTCCACTCATCATCAATTTTAATTTCAATTCAATTTATAAATCTTTTCATTCTTCAACTTATTCACAACAGGATAGCAGGAAAACAATACGAACAGTAATAAGTGAACAAAATATATACATGTGGGTTAACATTGTAAAATCAAAAAAAGGTAAGCAGAAGAAGCCCGCATAAGAACTGAATCTTGTGTGTGGGCATTAGTAGCAAGAGTTAATATTCATGTTGGCGGAACTATAATGAATAATGATTCAATCCAATTTCATTGTTCTTGATTTTCCAACTGTAGATAATGAAAAAAAAATACAAACATATACAATTATAAATACATAGAAACCCATACGAGAAAATATAACAAAACAATCATAATATTAGTTGAATTGAATAGAATAATTCATAGATCAAGACACATGTATAGTCATACGTAATGCATGAGTAGTGGAGACAAAGTGCATGCCAAACTAGATTACAAATAGATAGACAAAATAGATCACTCCATAGTTTCATAATCCTGCTCATTCGTACCCCGTATAACCTAGCAGTTGATGGGGTCGTCTATATAGCCAACAATAATCATCACATGTATAGTGCCGCGTCATTGACCCCCTCAGAGAATCCGAGTAGCTTGTTGTAGTGTGGACCCCGAGATCTTCAGAGCTCTCGTCGGGAGCAATGTAACTGCTCCCAGCAGGGTAACCATGGCGATGAGGTCCAGAACCATCTCAGTCGAGTAGAAGCCTTCTGAACCTCGCGTTTGGATCGTGTTTTATTCAACTTTCTTGTCATTTCTCTCCGGAACAATGTCATATTATACTAGGCAGACGCGTTTAGTGTTGCCGCGTTGATGGACGAGCTGGAAAATATCAACTCATATCTTTGAATTTGTTATTAAATATATAAATATGAATATAAATATATATATATATATATATATATATATATATATATATATATATATATATATATATATATATATATATATATATATATATATATATATATGATATACATATATAAATATATATATAAATATATATATATATATATATATATATATATATATATAAATATATATATATATATATATATATATAAATATACATAATCATATATATATATATATATATATATATATATATATATATATATATATATATATATATGAATATATATATATATATATATATATATATATATATATATATATATATATATATATATATATATATATATATATATATATATAAGTAGTGTGAAAATGAGAGAACGAGCGCACTTTTTCCTGGAGCAAGATGGCGGTCGTGACGTCACACTCCAACCTATGCTATTAGGCACTAACCTCACCCGGTCAAGGTCATTAACCTCTCATCCAAGATGGCGACCAAGGTCATAAACCTATGAAATCATCCAAGATGGCTGACATGACGTCATATTATGTCGGTGCCATTTCCAATTTTCAATTCCAGCGCCATTTTTTAAATTTCGAATTTCCGCGTTATCTTCAATTTCGAATTTCCACTCTGTATGCAGGCGTGATCTGGTGGCCAATTTAAAATCTAAATCAATCAATTGATTATTTTCACGATTCAGACGCTATCTGGTGGCCTATTTTGAAACCAAATCAATTAATTAATTAATTGACTATTTTTAATACAAAATGACCGAGTAATAGGATTTGAACCTGAGAGATCAGCGTTTGAAGTCATGAGTCTTAACCACTGGACCAATCAACCATTAGGAATTCCATGCGTTAATATTCGATACAAGCTCAACTATCTGACTTATGAGAGATTATTTCATACCCTAACCTAACCTACGCTATTATACACTAACCTCATCACATTTACCTCATTCTCAGAGGTTCTTAATTCGAGGGCTCCTAATTTTCGGGGGTTTCTAATTTCTGGGGGGGGGGGGGCTTAAGATTTTTGAGGGGTTTCTTTTCAAAAAACAAATATTTTATTTTCAAGTGACGTCACATTCTAACCTATATACACTATAATCTCACCACATTCACCTGATTCTGATTCTGGGGCTTTTAATTTTCGGGGATTTTTCGGGGCTCAAGATTTGGGTCTTTTCTTTTATAATTTGCACTCTCTCACTATTGTGAGTGTTGATTATTCTCTCACGATAATTCTCAAACAATTCAATTTTCTTTTAAGGATGTAAGATGCTCATGTTATCTTTACCATACGGTGTTTCTTGATATATATATTTTTTTTCATAGGTTTTTTTAATTTTTCATAAGTTTTTTTTTTTTTTTTTTTTTTCATACTGTGAATTTCAAGTTCAAAACCTTCATCCATTTATTCTTTCGATCTGAATACAACTCTCATCATACTTATACAAATTAATCATTCATATATTATTTCCTGAAAGAAGTTGTTATTCTTCTTAGTAATTTGATCAATCCAAATACATTTATATTTTGCCAGTGATTGCTAACTATCTATATAGTATTTTCGAATCGTAGATCTATCAATATGTTCTGATTTCTATTATTTGTCTGAAAATGATAATCATATATCATGTGCTCGGTATTTCTCACAGAGCAAAGTTTTATTTATTGAGTTGATACACATAAGTGTCTGAAGTTGTTATTCATGATGTTATAAAACAGAGAATCCATCGAGAGAGGATAGCGAAAACATATGTTTCTCATTAAAATACGTTTTTCTGAACAATATTAATTTATTGTTACATGTTATATTTACAGTTCCCATTATATACATTCTCAATTTCGATACATATATTTCAATACCAATACAAAAAGACCAAGATTTCAGTTTACAATCAATATGTTTCTATTCATCCAATAAATAAATTGTATACGTTCAAAGTAGACATTCATTTACTCTATCATTCTGGGAATTTTGAAATGCCCATGAGCTAAAGTTTCTATTCCGTTAATCAAAATATAACGTTTGTCATCAAAACAAGATAGTGTTGTTTTTCTTTGTTTAATAGTGAACAGCTGGTGGTCAAAACTCCTTATCGAGTACATATCAGCTCACTGGATCTGTTTTTTAAAAAGACAATTTCTATAGTCATTATGTTTTACATATTTCTTGAGGGTAGATTTGACTATACCTTTACCAACTTTCTTATTAGTTCCTGTATTCTCTAAGATTGAATACATTTTGGCGCGTAACCCAACAAATTCTTTAATAGGGGTACCATTCATCTCATCCTTCATTTTACCCAAAACTTTCTTATTTTTTTCACTGAAAAGTTGATGCTGCTTAGGGAAATTAGATGTATCAAACAAATCCTCATCAGCTTTCATATCCAAGTACAAATCTTCAGTCTGAATTTCGTAGCATAAGCTATCAGTATCCGTAAATAATAATTTCAATTTATCACCAAATTTCTTTTTTGCGTATTCATAATGGAATTTATACATGACAGTTTTACTCAGATCCAATATAGTGAACCCTGCATAGATGGGCCGATTGAGAGATAATTCTGGCTTTTTTGAGTGAATAGCTACCAAGTTATTTGAAAATATTTTAAAACTTTCGAATGCTGGCGATGCAACCAATTTTAGTGCACGCTTTTTCTCAATAACGAGTTCAACATTAATTCTGTTGCGTATATTCTCCATAGTCTTACCAAAAACCGCGTTATTCATTAATTTAAAGAAATCTTTTTCAAAATTGTTGACAGCTAACGCTCGCTGTCTTGTATTGAAGTTAATGTAGGGTTCTAACCACGCACTTTGCTTAAATTCTAGTACACGGTGAATTTTACTAACCTTCATGCCAAGAGATGTGTATTGTTTCAAATTTCTATAGTGTAAAACGTATTTCTTCTTATTATTTAAATTTGGAACCAATTTTTGTACGTTTACGGGTATTTTTCGATCAAATTGCCTCAGCAGATCAGCACTATATTCAGAGATTATATTTTCAGAAATTACCATTCTTTCAGGAGCAAGAGGATAGTCATTATGTAAATCATGTAGTTTCTCGGGATATTCCATATCAACTTCTAGAATATACCCCATTTCAGCATTATCTTCTACTTCTCGAAAATTAATTTGATTGATTTCATCCGAATTAAGCCATTTAAAATCACTAAGTGGTAACTGTTCAGACATGGCCACCCCATAAAGATTATTACAGTCCCAATATGCAATGTATTTTGAAGGCTTACTGGGGTCATATCCATCCAAATATTTATTATTCGCCTCCGAGAAACGTTTAGAAATCATGGCTACACCTCCCCGGATGGCGCTTTCAATAAACAAATACATATTAGGATCTGTAAACAATTCTAATTTGACTCCCGACATTTTTAAGCAACTCTCCCACGCAAGTCCGGGAGCGGTATAGGTATGGGCGGGATCGAGTTGATAATTTTTCAAACAAAGCGACCGAAAATTCTCAAAGACATCAGCTAGAAGAAGAACGTCTGTTTTGACATATAAATCTTGATACTGACCTAAATTTCGAATTTCAAAAACACGCCAAACTTCACTTGCGTGATTGTAATCTATATCACTGATGTCTTCCCTTGTGAGTATATTATAAAATTTATCACGAGTTGGTAAGCTGGTCTCCATCAACTTGGATTCTGAATCAATGTAATCATAAGGAAAAACACCTTTTCGTAGTAGAAGATGTATTTTGTCCTTTTCAAAACTTTCTCCTAAAATATTAAATTTATCAGAACCATACCCCAACAGATTCGTCACTAATGTATCTAAAGAAGCATTTAAAAATTGGTAAGAATCGATAAACCGTAACCTACCGACTGAAAAAGAAACGTACTTTTGAATGTTATTAGGAATGCAAGTAATTTTTGCCTTGTATAGCTTACCGATATGTTCCATAATTAAGTGGCTATCATAATTTCTAAGGTTGTGGAAAATAACTGGAATGTGTTCCACTTTCTTATAAATAAAGTTACATGAATTATGAGCAGCCCCCCTAAATTTTCCGCTGAGATGACAATGATCTCTAACTCTATCCGAACCCAATACCCTACCGCATATTATACACTCACTCGCTTGCTCAAACTCGACATTATTTTCCTCGGTCATAACAAGCGGTTTCTCAGATAACATAATTTCTGTAAGCTCTTTCTCATCCATCAATAAAACTCCCAGAAACTTGTCTACTGCATGGGGTCCTCTATAAACACGTGGCGGTTTGAACACTTTTCCATCAGAATTAATAATAACATACGAAAAACCAGAAGGTTCATGGCGGGTTAACTGTGTAGTGTGAGATACATTTTCATCTTGATCACAACCAGAAATCTTTGTTGCAAAACACTCAAAGTCTGCATAAATCACAAACGGCACTCTCTGAGAGAAACTGTAATTTTTGAAAGATAAGATTTTTTCAGATTCTTGAGGCATTTTTATCTTCTGTGGATCATGTTGACTACAGAGAGTGTGATGACTTTCCAGTAGAGCGGCTGAGGTGAAGCGATGTAAGCAGTAAGGGCAGTAATATTTTGCACCATTATGTTTCGTTAACGAACTTAAAAGACGATTCAAATTCTTAATGTAGAAATAGTGAGAATTGTTCTCATCACTAATTAATAATAAATTGACATGATGACGACACTCGCGAAGTTCAGCTATTCTTAGCGGATAAATATTAGCTTTCTCATCATATCCAAATACGTTCACTGAAATGTCATTGTTTTTTTCAAAAACTTTCAACTGTGATATTGGCACGGGTAACGAAATATTTCTCATGTCTGGTTCATTCTCGAATTGCTTATAATACTTCACTCGTTGGGCATCCTTTTTCCGAGGGTGTAAGCTTGCTAATACACTCCAAATAAAACACTTCTGATCATTATTGTTGATGTTGATTATCGATTGATTGCGTCTCAACTGAATTGGAAGTTCCATATAACTACTAGCAGCCAAGGGCAAGTACTCGGCTATTTTTAGTTCTAGATAGTAAATATGTTCGATACCCCAGTTGCTACCTTCACGAGAGAATTTCTCACTCGATTTCTGAATTTCTTCAAAAGCACAGCTAAATTGTTCATCGAAATTATCTTTGTCCAATAGCTTAAATGTTTTAGACCGGAAACACGGGCTCGTAGATATTTCTTCTTCACCAATACCACGGCTATAACGTACAAAAAGCGATATGTACCACTTGATACCCTTGAATCTATCTAAATTACGGAACAGTGTAGACTCAATTTTATCGACATGATTGTGTAGGAAACTTAGAATATCTCTGTTATCATCAGCTTGACGGAATTTATAGCTCTTGAAAACACCGTTCAACGATGAGACAACTTCAGAAGCATCTTCCTCGTCAACACACGGATCATTGTTCATAATAACATCTTCTTGACTTTGTGTCGCTGTTGAAGATTGCTGTTCTGTTTTATGAGTCTGACGATGACGTTTCAAATTCATTTCCCGACTAAACTGTTTCAAACAAATTTCACATTTGAAAATATTTGAATGATCAATTTTGATATGATTCCTCAAATTATACGCTCGTGTGAATTTCGCTTCACACAAATTACAATGATGAGCTGGATTGTTTGTATGATTTAGTTTATGTCGGTTCAAATTTGATTTTCTATCGAACACAACTTCACACTCACTACACGGAAACACTTTCTTCAATGATGAACTCATTTTCATGAAGAATCTAGACAAAGAAAATCAAATAAAAATTAATTCACCGAAAAATTACTGAACATCAGGTTCAAAAATACTCGATCATTCAATATAGTTCACATGATACGTATAAAAAGATGGAAATAATTCATCAATTGAAATTTCATCATCAGAAATGCAGTTATTGACACTTTGTTTCCATTCATTTATTCATTTGTATTCATTTATTCGTTATTTCTATTTTATTCCATTCCACTCATTCATTTTTCAATCATTTTTTCATTTATTCATTCATTTATTCATTTATTAATTTTTCATTTATTTTTTAAATTTTTTCTGAATATCAACTCTCAACTTTTCAGCATCTGATTTAGAATTGGGTGTTGAATCGATGAGAACGATATAAATATTCAAAAACAATAATACTATCATGACACATCATCAATACTTACAGAAGGTAACTGGTAGATATAATAAAGATTCAATTTGATTACAATGAAACGCTCATACTAATAATTTGATATGTTAATCGATGCAAGTGCAACGACCGACTGAATCATAATGTTTAAAATATCATCTTCATATTTGAAACTTGAGACTCACACACCAGCTGGAATGATCGTCGATCAGCTAGAAAAAAACACTGTAATGTCAGCAATATATAGGTGAAACGGAGAGAGACACATCCAAACAAGTTGAAACTTGTCATCCTGTATCAGAAGTATCGCATTTATGTACTCACTGTAACATCATTAAACATTTTAAAACATTACAATCGAGTCTCAACATCGATATATCGTTACCAATAATCGATACATACTAATATCCAATCAATCGATATTAATTAGGAGATCGCTTACAATTGATTGGTGATACCTGTGTCTTGGATTTGATTGGTATCTTAATAGCTTTGAGTGATTCACAAAAATTGAATGATATAGTTTCTTACATCAAAACGGCCGATCCTATCCAATTGAAAGTTCGGAAAAATATATATAACCATTAATTTGAAATTCCCAGAAAATGTAAATTTCCAACGAATTTTTTTCTTCCGGGTTATTCTTACGAGATGTTTGAGAACTTTGAAATGAGTTTTCCCAGAAGTGGTTTAACCGATTGCACCTCATAATTATACAGTATAGAATCAGATGAGGACAATTGTCTATGCCAAGTTTCAACAGACTTTCAATTTTCGTTTGACCTGATGAGCGCGAGAAAAAGTACTTTTTTCGAGTAGGGTGAAATTGAGTCTTCGCTTCGCTCATCCAATCATCTCCTCTCACTTGTCTCTTCATTCCCTGCTCTCTCCGCATGCTCCCAACACCCACAGCCCCTTGCTCCACCTGCTGTCAACACCCACAACCCCTTGCTCCACATGCTCTCAACACCCACAGCCCCTTGCTTCACATGCTCTCAACACCCACAGCCCCTTGCTTCACATGCTCTCAAAACCCACAACCCCTTGCTCTACATGCTCTCAACACCCACAACCCCTTGCTCCACATGCTCTCAACACCCACAACCCCTTGCTCCACATGCTCTCAACACCCACAGCCCCTTGCTCCACATGCTCCCAACAACCACAGCCCCGTGCTCCACATGCTTTCAACACCCACAGCCCCTTGCTCCACATGCTCTCAACACCCACAGCCCCTTGCTCCACATGCTCTCAACACCCACAGCCCCTTGCTCCACATGCTCTCAACACCCACAGCCCCTTGCTCCACATGCTCTCAACACCCACAACCCCTTGCTTCACATGCTCTCAACAACCACAGCCCCTTGCTCTACATGCTCCCAACACCCACAACCCCTTGCTCCACATGCTCTCAACACCCACAGCTCCTTGCTCTAAATGCTCTCAACACCCACAGCCCCTTGCTCCACCTGCTCTCAACACCCACAACCCCCTGCTTCACATGCTCTCAACACCCACAGCCCCTTGCTTCACATGCTCTCAACACCCACAACCCCTTGCTTCACATGCTCTCAACACCCACAGCCCCTTGCTCCACATGCTCTCAACACCCACAACCCCTTGCTCCACATGCTCTCAACACTCACAGCCCCTTGCTCCACATGCTCTCAACACTCACAGCTCCTTGCTTCACATGCTCTCAACACACACAGCCCCATGCTCCACATGCTCTCAACACTCACAGCTCCTTGCTTCACATGCTCTCAACACAAACAGCCCCTTGCTTCACATGCTCTCAACACCCACAACCCCTTGCTCCACATGCTCTCAACACCCACAACCCCTTGCTCCACATGCTCTCAACACTCACAGCCCCTTGCTCCACATGCTCTCAACCCTCACAGCCCCATGCTCCACATGCTCTCAACACTCACAGCTCCTTGCTTCACATGCTCTCAACACACACAGCCCCATGCTCCACATGCTCTCAACACTCACAGCTCCTTGCTTCACATGCTCTCAACACAAACAGCCCCTTGCTTCACATGCTCTCAACACCCACAACCCCTTGCTTCACATGCTCTCAACACCCACAACCGCTTGCTTCACATGCTCTCAACACCCACAGCCCCTTGCTTCACATGCTCTCAACACTCACAGCCCCTTGCTTCACATGCTCTCAACACCCACAACCCCTTGCTCCACATGCTCTCAACACCCACAGCCCCTTGCTCCACATGCTCTCAACACCCACAGCCCCTTGCTCCACATGCTCTCAACACCCACAGCCCCTTGCTTCACATGCTCTCAACACTCACAGCCCCTTGCTTCACATGCTCTCAACACTCACAGCCCCTTGCTTCACATGCTCTCAACACCCACAACCCCTTGCTCCACATGCTCTCAACACCCACAGCCCCTTGCTCCACATGCTCCCAACACACACAGCCCCTTGCTCCACATGCTCTCAACACCCACAGCCCATGGCTTCACATGCTCTCAACACCCACAGCCCCTTGCTCCACATGCTCTCAACACTCAAAGCCCCTTGCTCCACATGCTCTCAACACCCACAGCCCCTCGCTCCACATGCTCTCAACACCCACAGCCCCTTGCTTCACATGCTCTCAACACCCACAGCCCCTTGCTCCACATGCTCTCAACACCCACAACCCCTTGCTTCACATGCTCTCAACACCCACAGCCCCTTGCTCCACATGCTCTCAACACCCACAGCCCCTTGCTCCACCTGCTCCCAACACACACAGCCCCTTGCTTCACATGCTTTCAACACCCACAACCCCTTGCTTCACATGCTCTCAACACTCACAGCCCCTTGCTTCACATGCTCTCAACACTCACAGCCCCTTGCTTCACATGCTCTCAACACCCACAACCCCTTGCTCCACATGCTCCCAACACACACAGCCCCTTGCTCCACCTGCTCCCAACACACACAGCCCCTTGCTCCACCTGCTCCCAACACACACAGCCCCTTGCTTCACATGCTCTCAACACCCACAACCCCTTGCTCCACATGCTCCCAACACACACAGCCCCTTGCTCCACCTGCTCCCAACACACACAGCCCCTTGCTCAACCTGCTCCCAACACACACAGCCCCTTGCTTCACATGCTCTCAACACACACAGCCCCTTGCTTCACATGCTCTCAACACCCACAACCCCTTGCTCCACATGCTCCCAACACCCACAACCCCTTGCTCTACATGCTCCCAACAACCACAACCCCTTGCTCCACATGCTCCCAACACCCACAACCCCTTGCTCCACATGCTTTCAACACCCACAGCCCCTTGCTTCACATGCTCTCAACACCCACAGCCCCTTGCTCCACATGCTCCCAACACCCACAACCCCTTGCTTCACATGCTCTCAACACACACAGCCCCTTGCTCCACCTGCTCCCAACACACACAGCCCCTTGCTTTACATGCTCTCAACACCCACAACCCCTTGCTCCACATGCTCTCAACACCCACAGCCCCTTGCTCCACATGCTCCCAACACCCACAGCCCCTTGCTCCACATGCTCCCAACACCCACAACCCCTTGCTTCACATGCTCTCAACACACACAGCCCCTTGCTCCACCTGCTCCCAACACACACAGCCCCTCGCTTCACATGCTCTCAACACCCACAACCCCTTGCTCCACATGCTCCCAACACCCACAACCCCTTGCTCCACATGCTCTCAACACTCACAGCCCCTTGCTCCACATGATCTCAACACCCACAACCCCTTGCTCCACATGCTCTCAACACCCACAGCTCCTTGCTCCACATGCTCTCAACACCCACAACCCCTTGCTTCACATGCTCTCAACACCCACAACCCCTTGCTCCACATGCTCTCAACACCCACAGCCCCTTGCTTAACATGCTCTCAACACCCACCACCCCTTGCTCTACATGCTCTCAACACCCACAGCCCCTTGCTCCACATGCTCTCAACACCCACAGCCCCTTGCTCCACATGCTCTCAACACCCACAGCCCCTTGCTCCACATGCTCTCAACACTCACAGCCCCTTGCTCCACATGCTCTCAACACCCACAGCCCCTTGCTTCACATGCTCTCAACACTCACAGCCCCTTGCTCCACATGCTCTCAACACCCACAACCCCTTGCTCCACATGCTCTCTACACCCACAGCCCCTTGCTCCACATGCTCTCAACACCCACAACCCCTTGCTCCACATGCTCTCAACACTCACAGCCCCTTGCTCCACCTGCTCCCAACACACACAGCCCCTTGCTCCACATGCTCTCAATACCCACAGCCCCTTGCTTCACATGCTCTCAACACCCACAGCCCCTTGCTCCACATGCTCTCAACACTCACAGCCCCTTGCTCCACATGCTCTCAACACCCACAGCCCCTTGCTTCACATGCTCTCAACACTCACAGCCCCTTGCTCCACATGCTCTCAACACCCACAACCCCTTGCTCCACATGCTCTCTACACCCACAGCCCCTTGCTCCACATGCTCTCAACACCCACAGCTCCTTGCTCCACATGCTCTCAACACCCACAACCCGTTGCTTCACATGCTCTCAACACCCACAACCCCTTGCTCCACATGCTCTCAACACCCACAGCCCCTTGCTTAACATGCTCTCAACACCCACCACCCCTTGCTCTACATGCTCTCAACACCCACAGCCCCTTGCTCCACATGCTCTCAACACCCACAACCCCTTGCTTCACATGCTCTCAACACCCACAACCCCTTGCTTCACATGCTCTCAACACCCACAGCCCCTTGCTCTACATGCTCTCAACACTCACAACCCCTTGCTCCACATGCTCCCAACACTCACAGCCCCTTGCTTCACATGCTCTCAACACTCACAGCCCCTTGCTTCACATGCTCTCAACACCCACAACCCCTTGCTCCACATGCTCCCAACACACACAGCCCCTTGCTCCACCTGCTCCCAACACACACAGCCCCTTGCTCCACCTGCTCCCAACACACACAGCCCCTTGCTCCACATGCTCTCAATACCCACAGCCGCTTGCTTCACATGCTCTCAACACACACAGCTCCTTGCTTCACATGCTCCCAACACACACAGCCCCTTGCTCCACCTGCTCCCAACACACACAGCCCCTTGCTTCACATGCTCCCAACACCCACAACCCCTTGCTCCACATGCTTTCAACACCCACAGCCCCTTGCTTCACATGCTCTCAACACCCACAACCCCTTGCTCCACATGCTCTCAACACCCACAGCCCCTTGCTCTACATGCTCTCAACACCCACAACCCCTTGCTCCACATGCTCTCAACACTCACAGCCCCTTGCTACACATGCTCTCAACACCCACAGCTCCTTGCTTCACATGCTCTCAACACCCACAACCCCTTGCTTCACATGCTCTCAACACTCACAGCCCCTTGCTCCACATGCTCTCAACACCCACAGCTCCTTGCTCCACATGCTCTCAACACACACAACCCCTTGCTTCACATGCTCTCAACACACACAACCCCTTGCTCCACATGCTCTCAACACCCACAGCCCCTTGCTCCACATGCTCTCAACACCCACAACCCCTTGCTTCACATGCTCTCAACACCCACAGCCCCTTGCTCCACATGCTCCCAACACACACAACCCCTTGCTCCACATGCTCTCAACACCCACAGCCCCTTGCTCCACATGCTCTCAACACCCACAACCCCTTGCTTCACATGCTCTCAACACCCACAACCCCTTGCTCTACATGCTCTCAACACTCACAGCCCCTTGCTCCACATGCTCTCAACACCCACAACCCCTTGCTTCACATGCTCTCAACACACACAGCCACTTGCTCTACATGCTCTCAACACTCACAGCCCCTTGCTCCACATGCTCTCAACACCCACAGCCCCTTGCTTCACATGCTCTCAACACACACAGCCCCTTGCTTCACATGCTCTCAACACCCACAACCCCTTGCTTCACATGCTCTCAACACACACAGCCCCTTGCTTCACATGCTCTCAACACACACAGCCCCTTGCTTCACATGCTCCCAACACCCACAACCCCTTGCTTCACATGCTCTCAACACACACAGCCCCTTGCTCCACCTGCTCCCAACACACACAGCCCCTTGCTTCACATGCTCTCAACACCCACAACCCCTTGCTCCACATGCTCTCAACACCCACAACCCCTTGCTTCACATGCTCCCAACACTCACAGCCCCTTGCTTCACATGCTCCCAACACTCACAGCCCCTTGCTTCACATGCTCTCAACACTCACAGCCCCTTGCTTCACATGCTCTCAACACCCACAACCCCTTGCTCCACATGCTCTCAACACCCACAGCTCCTTGCTCCACATGCTCTCAACACCCACAACCCCTTGCTCCACATGCTCTCAACACCCACAACCCCTTGCTCCACATGCTCCCAACACCCACAACCCCTTGCTCCACATGCTCTCAAACCCACAGCCCCTTGCTCCACATGCTCTCAACACCCACAACCCCTTGCTTCACATGCTCCCAACACCCACAGCTCCTTGCTCCACATGCTCTCAACACCCACAGCCCCTTGCTTCACATGCTCTCAACACCCACAACCCCTTGCTCCACATGCTCTCAACACCCACAACCCCTTGCTCCACATGCTCTCAACACTCACAGCCCCTTGCTCTACATGCTCTCAACACCCACAGCCCCTTGCTTCACATGCTCTCAACACACACAGCCCCTTGCTCCACATGCTCTCAACACCCACAGCCCCTTGCTTCACATGCTCTCAACACCCACAGCTCCTTGCTCCACATGCTCTCAACACCCACAGCTCCTTGCTCCACATGCTCTCAACACTCACAGCCCCTTGCTCCACATGCTCTCAACACCCACAGCCCCTTGCTTCACATGCTCTCAACACCCACAGCCCCTTGCTCATCATGCTCCCAACACCCACAGCCCCTCGCTTCACATGCTCTCAACACACACAGCTCCTTGCTCTACATGCTCTCAACACCCACAACCCCTTGCTTCACATGCTCTCAACACCCACAACCCCTTGCTCCACATGCTCTCAACACCCACAGCCCCTTGCTTCACATGCTCTCAACACCCACAGCCCCTTGCTCAACATGCTCCCAACACCCACAGCCCCTCGCTTCACATGCTCTTAACACCCACAGCTCCTTGCTCTACATGCTCTCAACACCCACAACCCCTTGCTTCACATGCTCTCAACACCCACAACCCCTTGCTCCACATGCTCACAACACCCACAACCCCTTGCTCCACATGCTCTCAACACTCACAGCCCCTTGCTCCACATGCTCCCAACACCCACAACCCCTTGCTCCACATGCTCCCAACACCCACAACCCCTTGCTCCACCTGCTCCCAACACCCACAGCCCCTTGCTCCACATGCTCTCAACACTCACAGCCCCTTGCTCCACATACTCTCAACACCCACAGCCCCTTGCTCCACCTGCTCCCAACACTCACAGCCCCTTGCTCCACCTGCTCCCAACACACACAGCCCCTTGCTCCACATGCTCTCAACACCCACAACCCCTTGCTCCACATGCTCCCAACACCCACAACCCCTTGCTCCACATGCTCTCAACACTCACAACCCCTTGCTTCACATGCTCTCAACACCCACAACCCCTTGCTCCACATGCTCTCAACACTCACAGCCCCTTGCTCCACATGCTCCCATCACCCACAACCCCTTGCTCCACATGCTCTCAACACCCACAGCCCCTTGCTTCACATGCTCTCAACACCCACAGCCCCTTGCTTCACATGCTCTCAACACCCACAGCCCCTTGCTCCACATGCTCCCAACACACACAGCCCCTTGCTCCACCTGCTCTCAACACACACAGCCCCTTGCTCCACATGCTCTCAACACCCACAACCCCTTGCTTCACATGCTCTCAACACTCACAGCCCCTTGCTGCACATGCTCTCAACACCCACAGCCCCTTGCTCCACATGCTCTCAACACCCACAGCCCCTTGCTCCACATGCTCTCAACACCCACAGCCCCTTGCTCCACATGCTCTCAACACCCACAGCCCCTTGCTCCACATGCTCTCAACACCCACAGCCCCTTGCTTCACATGCTCTCAACACCCACAGCCCCTTGCTCCACATGCTCTCAACACCCACAGCCCCTTGCTCCACATGCTCTCAACACCCACAACCCCTTGCTCCACATGCTCTCAACACCCACAGCCCCTTGCTCCACATGCTCTCAACACCCACAGCCCCTTGCTCCACATGCTCTCAACACCCACAGCCCCTTGCTCCACATGCTCTCAACACTCACAGCCACTTGCTCCACATGCTCTCAACACTCACAGCCCCTTGCTCCACATGCTCTCAACACTCACAGCCCCTTGCTTCACATGCTCTCAACACTCACAGCCCCTTGCTTCACATGCTCTCAACACCCACAGCCCCTTGCTCCACATGCTCTCAACACCCACAACCCCTTGCTCCACATGCTCCCAACACCCACAACCCCTTGCTCCACATGCTCTCAACACTCACAACCCCTTGCTTCACATGCTCTCAACACCCACAACCCCTTGCTCCACATGCTCTCAACACTCACAGCCCCTTGCTCCACATGCTCCCAACACCCACAACCCCTTGCTCCACATGCTCTCAACACCCACAGCCCCTTGCTTCACATGCTCTCAACACCCACAGCCCCTTGCTTCACATGCTCTCAACACCCACAGCCCCTTGCTCCACATGCTCCCAACACACACAGCCCCTTGCTCCACCTGCTCTCAACACACACAGCCCCTTGCTCCACATGCTCTCAACACCCACAACCCCTTGCTTCACATGCTCTCAACACTCACAGCCCCTTGCTGCACATGCTCTCAACACCCACAGCCCCTTGCTCCACATGCTCTCAACACCCACAGCCCCTTGCTCCACATGCTCTCAACACCCACAGCCCCTTGCTCCACATGCTCTCAACACCCACAGCCCCTTGCTCCACATGCTCTCAACACCCACAGCCCCTTGCTTCACATGCTCTCAACACCCACAGCCCCTTGCTCCACATGCTCTCAACACCCACAGCCCCTTGCTCCACATGCTCTCAACACCCACAACCCCTTGCTCCACATGCTCTCAACACCCACAGCCCCTTGCTCCACATGCTCTCAACACCCACAGCCCCTTGCTCCACATGCTCTCAACACCCACAGCCCCTTGCTCCACATGCTCTCAACACTCACAGCCACTTGCTCCACATGCTCTCAACACTCACAGCCCCTTGCTCCACATGCTCTCAACACTCACAGCCCCTTGCTTCACATGCTCTCAACACCCACAGCCCCTTGCTCCACATGCTCCCAACACCCACAGCCCCTTGCTTCACATGCTCCCAACACACACAACCCCTTGCTCTACATGCTCTCAACACCCACAGCCCCTTGCTCCACATGCTCTCAACACCCACAGCCCCTTGCTTCACATGCTCTCAACACTCACAGCCCCTTGCTCTACATGCTCTCAACACCCACAACCCCTTGCTTCACGTGCTCTCAACACCCACAACCCCTTGCTTCACATGCTCTCAACACTCACAACCCCTTGCTTCACATGCTCTCAACACCCACAGCCCCTTGCTCCACATGCTCTCAACACCCACAACCCCTTGCTCCACATGCTCTCAACACTCACAGCCCCTTGCTCCACATGCTCCCAACACCCACAGCTCCTTGCTCTACATGCTCTCAACACCCACAACCCCTTGCTTCACGTGCTCTCAACACCCACAACCCCTTGCTTCCCATGCTCTCAACACTCACAACCCCTTGCTTCACATGCTCTCAACACACACAGCCCCTTGCTTCACATGCTCTCAACACCCACAACCCCTTGCTCCACATGCTCTCAACACCCACAGCCCCTTGCTCCACATGCTCTCAACACCCACAGCTCCTTGCTCCACATGCTGTCAACACCCACAGCCCCTTGCTTCACATGCTCTCAACACTCACAACCCCTTGCTCTACATGCTCCCAACACACACAGCCCCTTGCTCCACATGCTCTCAACACCCACAGCTCCTTGCTCCACATGCTGTCAACACCCACAGCCCCTTGCTCCACATGCTCTCAACACTCACAACCCCTTGCTCCACCTGCTCCCAACACACACAGCCCCTTGCTCCACATGCTCCCAACACACACAGCCCCTTGCTCCACATGCTCTCAACACCCACAGCTCCTTGCTCCACATGCTGTCAACACCCACAGCCCCTTGCTCCACATGCTCTCAACACTCACAACCCCTTGCTCCACCTGCTCCCAACACACACAGCCCCTTGGTCCACATGCTCTCAACACCCACAACCCCTTGCTCCACATGCTCCCAACACCCACAACCCCTTGCTCCACATGCTCTCAACACTCACAACCCCTTGCTTCACATGCTATCAACACCCACAACCCCTTGCTCCACATGCTCTCAACACCCACAACCCCTTGCTCTACATGCTCTCAACACTCACAACCCCTTGCTTCACATGCTCTCAACACCCACAGCCCCTTGCTCCACATGCTCTCAACACCCACAGCCCCTTGCTTCACATGCTCTCAACACCCACAGCCCCTTGCTTCACATGCTCTCAACACCCACAGCCCCTTGCTCCACATGCTCTCAACACTCACAGCTCCTTGCTTCACATGCTCTCAACACTCACAGCCCCTTGCTCCACATGCTCTCAACACACACAGCTCCTTGCTTCACATGCTCTCAACACCCACAGCTCCTTGCTCTACATGCTCTCAACACCCACAGCCCCTTGCTCCACATGCTCTCAACACCCACAGCTCCTTGCTCCACATGCTTTCAACACCCACAACCCCTTGCTTCACATGCTCTCAAAACCCACAGCCCCTTGCTCCACATGCTCTCAACACCCACAACCCCTTGCTCCACATGCTCTCAACACTCACAGCCCCTTGCTCCACATGCTCCCAACACCCACAACCCCTTGCTCCACATGCTCTCAACACCCACAGCCCCTTGCTTCACATGCTCAAACACCCACAGCCCCTTGCTTCACATGCTCTCAACACCCACAGCCCCTTGCTCCACATGCTCCCAACACACACAGCCCCTTGCTCCACCTGCTCCCAACACACACAGCCCCTTGCTTCACATGCTCTCAACACCCACAACCCCTTGCTCCACATGCTCCCAACACACACAGCCCCTTGCTCCACCTGCTCCCAACACACACAGCCCCTTGCTTCACATGCTCTCAACACCCACAACCCCTTGCTCCACATGCTCCCAACACACACAGCCCCTTGCTTCACATGCTCTCAACACCCACAGCCCCTTGCTCCACATGCTCTCAACACCCACAGCCCCTTGCTCCACATGCTCTCAACACCCACAACCCCTTGCTCCACATGCTCTCAACACCCACAACCCCTTGCTCCACATGCTCTCAACACTCACAGCCCCTTGCTCCACATGCTCTCAACAGCCACAGCCCCTTGCTCTACATGCTCTCAACACCCACAACCCCTTGCTCCACATGCTCTCAACACTCACAGCTCCTTGCTCTACATGCTCTCAACACCCACAACCCCTTGCTTCACATGCTCTCAACACCCACAACCCCTTGCTCCACATGCTCTCAACACCCACAACCCCTTGCTCCACATGCTCTCAACACTCACAGCCCCTTGCTCCACATTCTCTCAACACCCACAACCCCTTGCTCTACATGCTCTCAACACCCACAACCCCTTGCTCCACATGCTCTCAACACCCACAGCCCCTTGCTTCACATGCTCTCAACAAACACAGCCCCTTGCTCCACATGCTCTCAACACACACAGCCCCTTGCTCCACCTGCTCTCAACACACACAGCCCCTTGCTCCACATGCTCTCAACACCCACAGCCCCTTGCTTCACATGCTCTCAACACTCACAGCCCCTTGCTCCACATGCTCTCAACACCCACAACCCCTTGCTTCACATGCTCTCAACACCCACAGCCCCTTGCTCCACATGCTCTCAACACACACAGCCTCTTGCTCCACATGCTCTCAACACTCACAGCCCCTTGCTCCACATGCTCTCAACACCCACAGCTCCTTGCTCCACATGCTCTCAACACCCACAGCCCCTTGCTCCACATGCTCCCAACACCCACAACCCCTTGCTCTACATGCTCTCAACACCCACAGCCCCTTGCTCTACATGCTCTCAACACCCACAGCCCCTTGCTTCACATGCTCTCAACACCCACAGCCCCTTGCTCCACATGCTCTCAACACCCACAGCCCCTTGCTCCACATGCTCTCAACACCCACAACCCCTTGCTCTACATGCTCTCAACACTCACAGCTCCTTGCTCCACATGCTCTCAACACCCACAGCTCCTTGCTCCACATGCTCTCAACACCCACAGCCCCTTGCTCCACATGCTCCCAACACCCACAACCCCTTGCTCTACATGCTCTCAACACCCACAGCCCCTTGCTTCACATGCTCTCAACACCCACAGCCCCTTGCTCCACATGCTCTCAACACCCACAGCCCCTTGCTCCACATGCTCTCAACACCCACAGCCCCTTGCTCCACATGCTCTCAACACCCACAGCCCCTTGCTTCACATGCTCTCAACACCCACAGTCCCTTGCTCCACATGCTCCCAACACCCACAACCCCTTGCTCTACATGCTCTCAACACCCACAGCCCCTTGCTCTACATGCTCTCAACACCCACAGCCCCTTGCTTCACATGCTCTCAACACCCACAGCCCCTTGCTCCACATGCTCTCAACACCCACAGCCCCTTGCTCCACATGCTCTCAACACCCACAGCCCCTTGCTCTACATGCTCTCAACACTCACAGCTCCTTGCTCCACATGCTCTCAACACACACAGCCCCTTGCTCCACCTGCTCTCAACACACACAGCCCCTTGCTCCACATGCTCTCAACAACCACAACCCCTTGCTTCACATGCTCTCAACACCCACAACCCCTTGCTCCACATGCTCCCAACACACACAGCCCCTTGCTCCACATGCTCTCAACACCCACAGCCCCTTGCTCCACATGCTCTCAACACCCACAGCTCCTTGCTCCACATGCTCTCAACACCCACAACCCCTTGCTCCACATGCTCTCAACACCCACAGCCCCTTGCTCAACATGCTCTCAACACTCACAGCCCCTTGCTCCACATGCTCTCAACACCCACAGCTCCTTGCTCCACATGCTGTCAACACTCACAGTCCCTTGCTCCACATGCTCTCAACACCCACAGCCCCTTGCTCTACATGCTCTCAACACTCACAACCCCTTGCTTCACATGCTCTCAACACCCACAGCCCCTTGCTCTACATGCTCTCAACACCCACAGCCCCTTGCTCCACATGCTCTCAACACTCACAGCCCCTTGCTCCACATGCTCTCAACACCCACAGCTCCTTGCTCCACATGCTCTCAACACACACAGCCCCTTGCTCCACATGCTCTCAACACTCACAGCCCCTTGCTCCACATGCTCTCAACACCCACAGCTCCTTGCTCCACATGCTCTCAACACTCACAGCCCCTTGCTCCACATGCTCTCAACACTCACAGCCCCTTGCTCCACATGCTCTCAACACCCACAGCCCCTTGCTCTACATGCTCTCAACACCCACAGCCCCTTGCTCCACATGCTCTCAACACTCACAGCCCCTTGCTCCACATGCTCTCAACACCCACAGCTCCTTGCTCCACATGCTCTCAACACACACAGCCCCTTGCTCCACATGCTCTCAACACACACAGCCCCTTGCTCCACATGCTCTCAACACCCACAGCCCCTTGCTCCACATGCTGTCAACACTCACAGTCCCTTGCTCCACATGCTCTCAACACCCACAACCCCTTGCTTCACATGCTCTCAACACCCACAGCCCCTTGCTTCACATGCTCTCAACACCCACAGCCCCTTGCTCTACATGCTCTCAACACTCACAGCCCCTTGCTTCACATGCTCTCAACACCCACAGCTCCTTGCTCCACCTGCTCTCAACACCCACAGCCCCTTGCTCCACATGCTCTCAACACCCACAGCCCCTTGCTCCACATGCTCTCAACACTCACAGCCCCTTGCTCTACATGCTCTCAACACCCACAGCCCCTTGCTCTTCATGCTCCCAACACACACAGCCCCTTGCTCCACATGCTCCCAACACCCACAGCTCCTTGCTCCACATGCTCTCAACACCCACAGCCCCTTGCTCCACATGCTCTCAACACTCACAGCCCCTTGCTCTACATGCTCTCAACACCCACAACCCCTTGCTCCACATGCTCTCAACACTCACAGCCCCTTGCTCCACATGCTCCCAACACTCACAGTCCCTTGCTCCACATGCTCTCAACACCCACAGCCCCTTGCTCCACATGCTCCCAACACTCACAGCCCCTTGCTCCACATGCTCTCAACACACACAGCCCCTTGCTGCACATGCTCTCAACACCCACAGGTCCTTGCTCCACATGCTCTCAACACACACAGCCCCTTGCTCCACATGCTCTCAACACCCACAGCCCCTTGCTCCACATGCTCTCAACACTCACAGCCCCTTGCTCCACATGCTCTCAACACCCACAACCCCTTGCTTCACATGCTCCCAACACCCACAGCTCCTTGCTCTACATGCTCTCAACACCCACAACCCCTTGTTCCACATGCTCTCAACACTCACAGCTCCTTGCTCCACATGCTCCCAACACCCACAGCTCCTTGCTCCACATGCTCTCAACACACACAGCCCCTTGCTCCACCTGCTCTCAACACACACAGCCCCTTGCTCCACATGCTCTCAACACCCACAACCCCTTGCTTCACATGCTCTCAACACCCACAGCCCCTTGCTCTACATGCTCTCAACACCCACAACCCCTTGCTTCACATGCTCTCAACACCCACAGCCCCTTGCTTCACATGCTCTCAACACTCACAGCCCCTTGCTCCACATGCTCTCAACACCCACAACCCCTTGCTTCACATGCTCCCAACACCCACAGCTCCTTGCTCTACATGCTCTCAACACCCACAACCCCTTGCTCCACATGCTCTCAACACCCACAGCCCCTTGCTCCACATGCTCTCAACACTCACAGCCCCTTGCTCCACATGCTCTCAACACCCACAACCCCTTGCTTCACATGCTCCCAACACCCACAGCTCCTTGCTCTACATGCTCTCAACACCCACAACCCCTTGCTCCACATGCTCTCAACACCCACAGCCCCTTGCTTCACATGCTCTCAACACCCACAGCCCCTTGCTCTACATGCTCTCAACACCCACAACCCCTTGCTTCACATGCTCTCAACACTCACAGCCCCTTGCTTCACCTGCTCTCAACACCCACAGCTCCTTGCTCCACATGCTCTCAACACACACAGCTCCTTGCTCCACATGCTCTCAACACACACAGCCCCTTGCTTCACATGCTCTCAACACCCACAGCCCCTTGCTCCACATGCTCTCAACACCCACAGCCCCTTGCTCCACATGCTCTCAACACTCACAGCCCCTTGCTTCACCTGCTCTCAACACCCACAGCTCCTTGCTCCACATGCTCTCAACACACACAGCCCCTTGCTCCACATGCTCTCAACACACACAGCCCCTTGCTGCACATGCTCTCAACACTCACAGCCCCTTGCTCCACATGCTCTCAACACACACAGCCCCTTGCTCTACATGCTCCCGACACCCACAGCCCCTTGCTCCACATGCTCTCAACACTCACAGCCCCTTGCTTCACATGCTCTCAACACCCACAGCCCCTTGCTTCACATGCTCTCAACACCCACAGCTCCTTGCTTCACATGCTCCCAACACCCACAGCTCCTTGCTTCACATGCTCTCAACACCCACAACCCCTTGCTTCACATGCTCTCAACACTCACAGCCCCTTGCTTCACATGCTCTCAACACCCACAGCCCCTTGCTCCACATGCTCTCAACACACACAGCCCCTTGCTTCACATGCTCTCAACACTCACAGCCCCTTGCTCTACATGCTCTCAACACTCACAGCCCCTTGCTTCACATGCTCCCAACACCCACAGCCCCTTGCTCTACATGCTCTTAACACCCACAGCCCCTTGCTCTACATGCTCTCAACACTCACAGCCCCTTGCTTCACATGCTCCCAACACCCACAGCTCCTTGCTCTATATGCTCTCAACACCCACAACCCCTTGCTCCACATGCTCTCAACACCCACAGCCCCTTGCTTCACATGCTCTCAACACCCACAGCCCCTTGCTCTACATGCTCTCAACACCCACAACCCCTTGCTTCACATGCTCTCAACACTCACAGCCCCTTGCTTCACCTGCTCTCAACACCCACAGCTCCTTGCTCCACATGCTCTCAACACACACAGCTCCTTGCTCCACATGCTCTCAACACACACAGCCCATTGCTTCACATGCTCTCAACACCCACAGCCCCTTGCTCCACATGCTCTCAACACCCACAGCCCCTTGCTCCACATGCTCTCAACACTCACAGCCCCTTGCTTCACCTGCTCTCAACACCCACAGCCCCTTGCTCCACATGCTCCCAACACCCACAGCCCCTTGCTCTACATGCTCTCAACACCCACAGCCCCTTGCTCTACATGCTCTCAACACCCACAACCCCTTGCTTCACATGCTCCCAACACCCACAGCTCCTTGCTCTACATGCTCTCAACACCCACAACCCCTTGCTCCACATGCTCTCAACACTCACAGCTCCTTGCTCCACATGCTCTCAACACACACAGCCCCTTGCTCCACATGCTCTCAACACACACAGCCCCTTGCTCCACCTGCTCTCAACACACACAGCCCCTTGCTCCACATGCTCTCAACACTCACAGCTCCTTGCTCCACATGCTCCCAACACCCACAGCTCCTTGCTCTACATGCTCTCAACACCCACAACCCCTTGCTCCACATGCTCTCAACACCCACAGCCCCTTGCTTCACATGCTCTCAACACTCACAGCCCCTTGCTCCACATGCTCTCAACACCCACAGCCCCTTGCTTCACATGCTCTCAACACCCACAGCCCCTTGCTTCACATGCCCCCAACACCCACAGCTCCTTGCTCCACATGCTCTCAACACTCACAGCTCCTTGCTCTACATGCTCTCAACACCCACAGCCCCTTGCTTCACATGCTCTCAACACCCACAACCCCTTGCTCCACATGCTGTCAACACCCACAACCCCTTGCTCCACATGCTCTCAACACTCACAGCCCCTTGCTTCACATGCTCTCAACACCCACAGCCCCTTGCTCCACATGCTCTCAACACCCACAGCCCCTTGCTCTACATGCTCTCAACACCCACAGCCCCTTGCTTCACATGCCCCCAACACCCTCAGCTCCTTGCTCCACATGCTCTCAACACTCACAGCTCCTTGCTCTACATGCTCTCAACACCCACAGCCCCTTGCTTCACATGCTCTCAACACCCACAACCCCTTGCTCCACATGCTCTCAACACCCACAACCCCTTGCTCCACATGCTCTCAACACCCACAACCCCTTGCTCCACATGCTCTCAACACTCACAGCCCCTTGCTCCACATGCTCTCAACACCCACAGCCCCTTGCTCTACATGCTCTCAACACCCACAACCCCTTGCTCTACATGCTCTCAACACCCACAACCCCTTGCTTCACATGCTCTCAACACCCACAACCCCTTGCTTCACATGCTCCCAACACACACAGCCCCTTGCTTCACATGCTCTCAACACTCACAGCCCCTTGCTCCACATGCTTTCAACACCCACAACCCCTTGCTCCACCTGCTCTCAACACCCACAGCCCCTTGCTCCACATGCTCTCAACACTCACAGCCCCTTGCTCCACATGCTCTCAACACCCACAGCCCCTTGCTCCACATGCTCCCAACACACACAGCCCCTTGCTCCACATGCTCTCAACACCCACAACCCCTTGCTTCACATGCTCTCAACACACACAGCTCCTTGCTTCACATGCTCTCAACACCCACAGCTCCTTGCTTCACATGCTCTCAACACACACAACCCCTTGCTTCATATGCTCTCAACACACACAGCTCCTTGCTTCACATGCTCTCAACACCCACAGCCCCTTGCTCCACATGCTCTCAACACCCACAGCCCCTTGCTTCACATGCTCTCAACACCCACAGCCCCTTGCGTCACATGCACTCAACACCCACAGCCACTTGCTCCACCTGCTCTCAACACCCACAGCCCCTTGCTCTACATGCTCCCAACACCCACAGCTCCTTGCTTCACATGGCTCAACACCCACAGCCCCTTGCTTCACATGCTCTCAACACTCACAGCCCCTTGCTCCACATGCTCTCAACACCCACAGCCCCTTGCTCCACATGCTCTCAACACCCACAGCCCCTTGCTCCACCTGCTCTCAACACCCACAGCCCCTTGCTCCACATGCTCTCAACACTCACAGCCCCTTGCTCCACATGCTCTCAACACCCACAGCCCCTTGCTCCACATGCTCCCAACACACACAGCCCCTTGCTCCACATGCTCTCAACACCCACAGCCCCTTGCTCCACATGCTCTCAACACCCACAGCTCCTTGCTTCACATGCTCTCAACACCCACAGCCCCTTGCTTCACATGCTCTCAACACTCACAGCCCCTTGCTCCACATGCTCTCAACACCCACAGCCCCTTGCTTCACATGCTCTCAACACCCACAGCCCCTTGCTCTACATGCTCTCAACACCCACAGCCCCTTGCTTCACATGCTCTCAACACTCACAGCCCCTTGCTCTACATGCTCTCAACACCCACAGCTCCTTGCATCACATGCTCTCAACACTCACAGCTCCTTGCTCCACATGCTCTCAACACTCACAGCCCCATGCTTCACATGCTCTCAACACCCACAACCCCTTGCTTCACATGCTCTCAACACCCACAGCCCCTTGCTTCACATGCTCTCAACACCCACAACCCCTTGCTTCACATGCTCTCAACACCCACAACCCCTTGCTTCACATGCTCTCAACACCCACAGCCACTTGCTCCACATGCTCTCAACACTCACAGCCCCTTGCTCCACATGCTCTCAACACCCACAGCCCCTTGCTCCACATGCTCCCAACACTCACAGCCCCTTGCTTCACATGCTCTCAACACTCACAGCCCCTTGCTCCACATGCTCTCAACACTCACAGCCCCTTGCTTCACATGCTCTCAACACCCACAGCCCCTTGCTTCACATGCTCTCAACACCCACAACCCCTTGCTTCACATGCTCTCAACACCCACAGCCACTTGCTCCACATGCTCTCAACACTCACAGCCCCTTGCTCCACATGCTCCCAACACACACAGCCCCTTGCTCCACATGCTCTCAACACCCACAACCCCTTGCTTCACATGCTCTCAACACACACAGCTCCTTGCTTCACATGCTCTCAACACCCACGGCCCCTTGCTCCACATGCTCTCAACACCCACAGCCCCTTGCTTCACATGCTCTAAACACCCACAGCCCCTTGCTTCACATGCTCTCAACACCCACAGCCCCTCGCTTCACATGCTCTCAACACCCACAGCCCCTTGCTCCACATGCTCTCAACACTCACAGCCCCTTGCTCCACATGCTCTCAACACCCACAGCCCCTTGCTCCTCATGCTCTCAACACTCACAGCCCCTTGCTTCAAATGCTCTCAACACCCACAGCCCCTTGCTTCACATGCTCTCAACACCCACAACCCCTTGCTTCACATGCTCTCAACACCCACAGCCACTTGCTCCACATGCTCTCAACACTCACAGCCCCTTGCTCCAAATGCTCTCAACACCCACAGCCCCTTGCTCCACATGCTCTCAACACTCACAGCCCCTTGCTCCACATGCTCTCAACACCCACAGCCCCTTGCTCTACATGCTCTCAACACCCACAACCCCTTGCTCTTCATGCTCTCAACACCCACAACCCCTTGCTTCACATGCTCTCAACACCCACAACCCCTTGCTTCACATGCTCCCAACACACACAGCCCCTTGCTTCACATGCTCTCAACACTCACAGCCCCTTGCTCCACATGCTTTCAACACCCACAACCCCTTGCTCCACTTGCTCTCAACACCCACAGCCCCTTGCTCCACATGCTCTCAACACTCACAGCCCCTTGCTCCACATGCTCTCAACACCCACAGCCCCTTGCTCCACATGCTCCCAACACACACAGCCCCTTGCTCCACATGCTCTCAACACACACAGCCCCTTGCTTCACATGCTCCAAACACACACAGCCCCTTGCTTCACATGCTCTCAACACTCACAGCCCCTTGCTCCACATGCTCCCAACACACACAGCGCCTTGCTCCACATGCTCTCAACACACACAGCCCCTTGCTTCACATGCTCTCAACACCCACAGCCCCTTGCTCCACATGCTCCCAACACACACAGCCCCTTGCTTAACATGCTCCCAACACACACAGCCCCTTGCTCCACATGCTCTCAACACCCACAGCCCCTTGCTCCACATGCTCTCAACACCCACAACCCCTTGCTTCACATGCTCCCAACACCCACAGCCCCTTGCTCCACATGCTCCCAACACACACAGCCCCCTGCTCCACATGCTCCCAACACACACAGCCCCTTGCTCCACATGCTCTCAACACACACAGCCCCTTGCTCCACATGCTCTCAACACCCACAGCCCCTTGCTCCACATGCTCCCAACACACACAGCCCCTTGCTTCACATGCTCTCAACACCCACAGCCCCTTGCTTCACATGCTCTCAACACCCACAACCCCTTGCTTCACATGCTCTCAACACTCACAGCCCCTTGCTTCACATGCTCTCAACACCCACAACCCCTTGCTCCACATGCTCCCAACACCCACAGCTCCTTGCTCCACATGCTCTCAACACCCACAACCCCTTGCTCCACATGCTACCAACACTCACAGCCCCTTGCTTCACATGCTCTCAACACACACAGCTCCTTGCTCTACATGCTCTCAACACCCACAACCCCTTGCTCCACATGCTCCCAACACCCACAGCTCCTTGCTCCACATGCTCTCAACACACACAGCCCCTTGCTCCACATGCTCTCAACACCCACAGCCCCTTGCTCCACATGCTCCCAACACCCACAGCTCCTTGCTCCACATGCTCTCAACACACACAGCCCCTTGCTCCACATGCTCTCAACACCCACAACCCCTTGCTCCACATGCTCCCAACACTCACAGCCCCTTGCTTCACATGCTCTCAACACACACAGCTCCTTGCTCTACATGCTCTCAACACCCACAACCCCTTGCTCCACATGCTCCCAACACCCACAGCCCCTTACTTCACATGCTCTCAACACCCACAGCCCCTTGCTCCACATGCTCTCAACACACACAGCTCCTTGCTCTACATGCTCTCAACACCCACAACCCCTTGCTCCACATGCTCCCAACACCCACAGCTCCTTGCTCCACATGCTCTCAACACACACAGCTCCTTGCTCTACATGCTCTCAACACCCACAACCCCTTGCTCCACATGCTCCCAACACCCACAGCTCCTTGCTCCACATGCTCTCAACACACACAGCCCCTTGCTCCACATGCTCTCAACACCCACAGCCCCTTGCTCCACATGCTCTCAACACCCACAACCCCTTGCTTCACATGCTCTCAACACACACAGCCACTTGCTTCACATGCTCTCAACACCCACAGCCCCTTGCTTCACATGCTCTCAACACTCACAGCCCCTTGCTCCACATGCTCTCAACACCCACAGCCCCTTGCTCCAAATGCTCTCAACACCCACAACCCCTTGCTTCACATGCTCTCAACACCCACAGCCCCTTGCTCTACATGCTCTCAACACCCACAGCCCCTTGCTCCACATGCTCTCAACACCCACAACCCCTTGCTCCACATGCTCCCAACACTCACAGCTCCTTGCTCCACATGCTCTCAACACACACAGCCCCTTGCTCCACATGCTCTCAACACCCACAGCTCCTTGCTTCACATGCTCTCAACACCCACAGCCCCTTGCTCCACATGCTCCCAACACCCACAACCCCTTGCTCCACCTGCTCCCAACACACACAGCCCCTTGCTTCACATGCTCTCAACATTCACAGTCCCTTGCTTCACATGCTCTCAACACACACAGCTCCTTGCTTCACATGCTCTCAACACACACAGCCCCTTGCTTCACATGCTCTCAACACCCACAGCCCCTCGCTCCACATGCTCTCAACACCCACAACCCCTTGCTCCACATGCTCTCAACACCCACAACCCCTTGCTTCACATGCTCTCAACACCCACAGCCCCTTGCTCCACATGCTCTCAACACACACAGCCCCTTGCTCCACATGCTCTCAACACTCACAGCCCCTTGCTCCACATGCTCTCAACACACATAGCCCCTTGCTCCACATGCTCTCAACACCCACAGCCCCTTGCTCCACATGCTCTCAACACCCACAGCTCCTTGCTTCACATGCTCTCAATACCCACAGCCCCTTGCTCCACATGCTCTCAACACCCACAGCTCCTTGCTTCACATGCTCTCAACACCCACAGCCCCTTGCTCCACATGCTCTCAACACCCACAGCCCCTTGCTCTACATGCTCTCAACACTCACAGCCCCTTGCTCCACATGCTCTCAACACCCACAGCCCCTTGCTCTACATGCTCCCAACACCCACAACCCCTTGCTCCACATGCTCCCAACACACACAGCCCCTTGCTCCACATGCTCTCAACACACACAGCCCCTTGCTTCACATGCTCTCAACACCCACAACCCCTTGCTCCACATGCTCTCAACACCCACAGCCCCTTGCTCCACATGCTCTCAACACACACAGCCCCTTGCTTCACATGCTCTCAACACCCACAGCCCCTTGCTCCACATGCTCTCAACACCCACAGCCCCTTGCTTCACATGCTCTCAACACCCACAGCCCCTTGCTCTACATGCTCCCAACACCCACAACCCCTTGCTCCACATGCTCCCAACACACACAGCCCCTTGCTTCACATGCTCTCAACACCCACAGCCCCTTGCTCCACATGCTCCCAACACACACAGCCCCTTGCTTCACATGCTCTCAACACCCACAGCCCCTTGCTCCACATGCTCTCAACACCCACAGCTCCTCGCTCCACATGCCCCCAACACTCACAGCCCCTTGCTCCACATGCTCTCAACACCCACAGCCCCTTGCTCCACATGCTCTCAACACCCACAGCTCCTTGCTCCACATGCTCCCAACACACACAGCCCCTTGCTCCACATGCTCTCAACACACACAGCCCCTTGCTTCACATGCTCTCAACACTCACAGCCCCTTGCTTCACATGCTCTCAACACCCACAGCCCCTTGCTTCACATGCTCTCAACACCCACAGCCCCTTGCTCCAAATGCTCTCAACACCCACAGCCCCTTGCTTCACATGCTCTCAACACCCACAGCTCCTTGCTCCACATGCTCTCAATACCCACAGCCCCTTGCTCCACATGCTCTCAACACCCACAGCCCCTTGCTCCACATGCTCTCAACACCCACAGCCCCTTGCTCCACATGCTCTCAACCCCCACAACCCCTTGCTTCACATGCTCTCAACACCCACAGCTCCTTGCTCCACATGCTCTCAACACCCACAGCTCCTTGCTCCACATGCTCCCAACACACACAGCCCCTTGCTCCACATGCTCTCAACACACACAGCCCCTTGCTTCACATGCTCTCAACACTCACAGCCCCTTGCTTCACATGCTCTCAACACCCACAGCTCCTTGCTCCACATGCTCTCAAAACCCACAGCCCCTCGCTCCACATGCTCTCAACACACACAACCCCTTGCTCCACATGCTCTCAACACTCACAGCCCCTTGCTCCACATGCTCTCAACACCCACAGCCCCTTGCTCCACATGCTCTCAACACCCACAGCTCCTTGCTTCACATGCTCCCAACACTCACAGCCCCTTGCTTCACATGCTCCCAACACCCACAACCCCTTGCTCCACCTGCTCCAAACACAAACAGCCCCTTGCTTCACATGCTCTCAACATTCACAGTCCCTTGCTTCACATGCTCTCAACACACACAGCTCCTTGCTCCACATGCTCTCAACACCCACAACCCCTTGCTCTACATGCTCTCAACACCCACAGCCCCTTGCTGCACATGCTCTCAACACCCACAGCCCCTTGCTCCACATGCTCTCAACACTCACAACCCCTTGCTCCACATGCTCTCAACACCCACAGCCCCTTGCTCCACATGCTCTCAACACCCACAACCCCTTGCTCCACATGCTCTCAACACCCACAGCCCCTTGCTCTACATGCTCTCAACACCCACAGCCCCTTGCTTCACATGCTCCCAACACCCACAACCCCTTGCTCCACATGCTCCCAACACTCACAACCCCTTGCTCCACATGCTCCCAACACACACAGCCCCTTGCTCCACATGCTCTCAACACCCACAGCCCCTTGCTCAACATGCTCTCAACACCCACAACCCCTTGCTTCACATGCTCTCAACACTCACAGCCCCTTGCTCCACATGCTCTCAACACCCACAGCCCCTTGCTCCACATGCTCTCAACACCCACAGCCCCTTGCTCCACATGCTCTCAACACTCACAACCCCTTGCTCCACATGCTCTCAACACACACAGCCCCTTGCTTCACATGCTCTCAACACTCACAGCCCCTTGCTCCACATGCTCTCAACACCCACAGCCCCTTGCTCCACATGCTCTCAACACCCACAGCCCCTTGCTTCACATGCTCTCAACACTCACAGCCCCTTGCTCCACATGCTCTCAACACTCACAGCCCCTTGCTCCACATGCTCTCAACACCCACAGCCCCTTGCTCCACATGCTCTCAACACCCACAGCCCCTTGCTCCACATGCTCTCAACACCCACAGCCCCTTGCTTCACATGCTCTCAACACTCACAGCCCCTTGCTTCACATGCTCTCAACACACACAGCCCCTTGCTTCACATGCTCTCAACACTTACAGCCCCTTGCTCCACATGCTCTCAACACCCACAGCCCCTTGCTCCACATGCTCTCAACACTCACAGCCCCTTGCTCCACATGCTCTCAACACCCACAGCCCCTTGCTCTACATGCTCTCAACACCCACAGCCCCTTGCTCCACATGCTCTAAACACCCACAACCCCTTGCTCCACATGCTCTCAACACCCACAGCCCCTTGCTTCACATGCTCTCAACACCCACAGCTCATTGCTCTACATGCTCTCAACACCCACAGCCCCTTGCTCCACATGCTCTCAACACCCACAGCCCCTTGCTCCACATGCTCTCAACACCCACAACCCCTTGCTTCACATGCTCTCAACACCCACAGCCCCTTGCTTCACATGCTCTCAACACCCACAGCTCCTTGCTCTACATGCTCTCAACACCCACAGCCCCTTGCTCCACATGCTCTCAACACCCACAGCCCCTCGCTCCACATGCTCTCAACACCCACAACCCCTTGCTTCACATGCTCTCAACACCCACAGCTTCTTGCTCCACATGCTCTCAACACCCACAGCCCCTTGCTCCACATGCTCCCAACACACACAGCCCCTTGCTCCACATGCTCTCAACACCCACAACCCCTTGCTTCACATGCTCTCCACTCACACAGCCCCTCGCTTCACATGCTCTCAACACCCACAACCCCTTGCTTCACATGCTCTCAACACCCACAACCCCTTGCTTCAAATGCTATCAACACACACAGCTCCTTGCTTCACATGCTCTCAACACCCACAGCTCCTTGCTTCACATGCTCTCAACACCCACAGCCCCTTGCTCCACATGCTCCCAACACACACAGCCCCTTGCTTCACATGCTCCCAACACACACAGCCCCTTGCTCCACATGCTCTCAACACCCACAGCCCCTTGCTCTACATGCTCTCAACACCCACAGCCCCTTGCTCCACATGCTGTCAACACCCACAGCCCCTTGCTCTACATGCTCTCAACACCCACAGCCCCTTGCTCCACATGCTCTCAACACCCACAGCCCCTTGCTCTACATGCTCTCAACACCCACAGCCCCTTGCTCCACATGCTCCCAACACCCACAACCCCTTGCTCCACCTGCTCCCAACACACACAGCCCCTTGCTTCACATGCTCTCAACATTCACAGTCCCTTGATTCACATGCACTCAACACCCACAACCCCTTGCTTCACATGCTCTCAACACACACAGCTCCTTGCTTCACATGCTCTCAACACCCACAGCTCCTTGCTTCACATGCTCTCAACACCCACAGCCCCTTGCTCCACATGCTCCCAACACACACAGCCCCTTGCTCCACATGCTCCCAACACACACAGCCCCTTGCTTCACATGCTCCCAACACACACAGCCCCTTGCTCCACATGCTCTCAACACCCACAGCCCCTTGCTCCACATGCTCTCAACACCCACAGCCCCTTGCTCTACATGCTCCCAACACCCACAGCCCCTTGCTCCACATGCTCCCAACACCCACAACCCCTTGCTTCACATGCTCTCAACACACACAGCCCCTCGCTTCACATGCTCTCATTACCCACAACCCCTTGCTTCACATGCTCTCAACACCCACAACCCCTTGCTTCACATGCTCTCAACACACACAGCTCCTTGCTTCACATGCTCTCAACACCCACAGCTCCTTGCTTCACATGCTCTCAACACCCACAGCCCCTTGCTCCACATGCTCCCAACACACACAGCCCCTTGCTTCACATGCTCCCAACACACACAGCCCCTTGCTCCACATGCTCTCAACACCCACAGCCCCTTGCTCTACATGCTCTCAACACCCACAGCCCCTTGCTCCACATGCTCTCAACACCCACAGCCCCTTGCTCCACATGCTCTCAACACCCACAACCCCTTGCTTCACATGCTCTCAACACCCACAGCTCCTTGCTCCACATGCTCTCAACACCCACAGCCCCTCGCTCCACATGCTCCCAACACCCACAACCCCTTGCTCCACCTGCTCCCAACACACACAGCCCCTTGCTTCACATGCTCTCAACATTCACAGTCCCTTGCTTCACATGCTCTCAACACACACAGCTCCTTGCTTCACATGCTCTCAACACACACAGCCCCTTGCTTCACATGCTCTCAACACCCACAGCCCCTTGCTCCACATGCTCTCAACACCCACAACCCCTTGCTCCACATGCTCTCAACACCCACAACCCCTTGCTTCACATGCTCTCAACACCCACAGCCCCTTGCTCCACATGCTCTCAACACACACAGCCCCTTGCTCCACATGCTCTCAACACTCACAGCCCCTTGCTCCACATGCTCTCAACACACACAGCCCCTTGCTCCACATGCTCTCAACACCCACAGCCCCTTGCTCCACATGCTCTCAACACCCACAGCTCCTTGCTTCACATGCTCTCAATACCCACAGCCCCTTGCTCCACATGCTCTCAACACCCACAGCTCCTTGCTTCACATGCTCTCAACACCCACAGCCCCTTGCTCCACATGCTCTCAACACCCACAGCCCCTTGCTCTACATGCTCTCAACACTCACAGCCCCTTGCTCCACATGCTCTCAACACCCACAGCCCCTTGCTCCACATGCTCTCAACACCCACAGCCCCTTGCTCTACATGCTCTCAACACCCACAGCCCCTTGCTCCACATGCTCTCAACACCCACAGCCCCTTGCTGCACATGCTCTCAACACCCACAGCCCCTTGCTCCACATGCTCTCAACACTCACAACCCCTTGCTCCACATGCTCTCAACACCCACAGCCCCTTGCTCCACATGCTCTCAACACCCACAGCTCCTTGCTTCACATGCTCTCAACACCCACAACCCCTTGCTTCACATGCTCTCAACACCCACAGCCCCTTGCTCCACCTGCTCCCAACACCCACAGCTTCTTGCTCTACATGCTCTCAACACCCACAGCCCCTTGCTTCACATGCTCCCAACACCCACAACCCCTTGCTCCACATGCTCCCAACACTCACAACCCCTTGCTCCACATGCTCCCAACACACACAGCCCCTTGCTCCACATGCTCTCAACACTCACAGCCCCTTGCTCCACATGCTCCCAACACACACAGCCCCTTGCTCCACATGCTCTCAACACCCACAACCCCTTGCTCCACCTGCTCCCAACACTCACAACCCCTTGCTCCACATGCTCTCAACACACACAGCCCCTTGCTCCACCTGCTCCCAACACCCACAACCCCTTGCTTCACATGCTCTCAACACCCACAGCTCCTTGCTCTACATGCTCTCAACACCCACAGCCCCTTGCTTCACATGCTCCCAACACCCACAACCCCTTGCTCCACATGCTCCCAACACTCACAACCCCTTGCTTCACATGCTCCCAACACACACAGCCCCTTGCTCCACATGCTCTCAACACCCACAGCCCCTTGCTCAACATGCTCTCAACACCCACAACCCCTTGCTTCACATGCTCTCAACACTCACAGCCCCTTGCTCCACATGCTCTCAACACTCACAGCCCCTTGCTCCACATGCTCTCAACACCCACAGCCCCTTGCTCTACATGCTCTCAACACCCACAGCCCCTTGCTCCACATGCTCTCAACACCCACAACCCCTTGCTCCACATGCTCTCAACACCCACAGCCCCTTGCTTCACATGCTCTCAACACCCACAGCTCCTTGCTCTACATGCTCTCAACACCCACAGCCCCTTGCTCCACATGCTCTCAACACCCACAGCCCCTTGCTCCACATGCTCTCAACACCCACAACCCCTTGCTTCACATGCTCTCAACACCCACAGCTTCTTGCTCCACATGCTCTCAACACACACAGCCCCTTGCTCAACATGCTCTCAACACCCACAGCCCCTTGCTCCACATGCTCTCAACACTCACAGCCCCTTGCTCCACATGCTCTCAACACCCACAGCCCCGTGCTTCACATGCTCCCAACACCCACAACCCCTTGCTCCACATGCTCTCAACACTCACAGCCCCTTGCTTCACATGCTCTCAACACCCACAGCCCCTTGCTCCACATGCTCTCAACACCCACAGCCCCTTGCTCCACATGCTCTCAACACTCACAGCCCCTTGCTTCACATGCTCTCAACACCCACAGCCCCTTGCTCCACATGCTCTCAACACCCACAGCCCCTTGCTCCACATGCTCTCAACACCCACAGCACCTTGCTTCACATGCTCCCAACACTCACAACCCCTTGCTCCACATGCTCCCAACACACACAGCCCCTTGCTCCACATGCTCTCAACACCCACAGCCCCTTGCTCCACATGCTCTCAACACCCACAACCCCTTGCTCCACATGCTCTCAACACTCACAGCCCCTTGCTCCACATGCTCTCAACACCCACAGCCCCTTGCTCCACCTGCTCCCAACACCCACAGCCCCTCGCTCCACATGCTCTCAACACACACAGCCCCTTGCTCCACCTGCTCCCAACACTCACAGCCCCTTGCTCCACATGCTTCCAACACCCACAACCCCTTGCTTCACATGCTCTCAACACCCACAGCCCCTTGCTCCACATGCTCTCAACACCCACAGCTCCTTGCTCCACATGCTCTCAACACCCACAACCCCTTGCTTCACATGCTCTCAACACTCACAGCCCCTTGCTCCACATGCTCCCAACACCCACAACCCCTTGCTTCACATGCTCCCAACACCCACAGCCCCTTGCTCCACATGCTCTCAACACCCACAGCCCCTTGCTTCACATGCTCTCAACACCCACAACCCCTTGCTTCACATGCTCTCAACACCCACAGCCCCTTGCTCCACATGCTCCCAACACCCACAGCCCCTTGCTTCACATGCTCTCAACACCCACAGCCCCTTGCTCTACATGCTCTCAACACTCACAGCCCCTTGCTCCACATGCTCTCAACACCCACAGCCCCTTGCTGCACATGCTCTCAACACTCACAGCCCCTTGCTCCACATGCTCTCAACACACACAGCCCCTTGCTTCACATGCTCTCAACACCCACAGCCCCTTGCTTCACATGCTCTCAACACCCACAGCCCCTTGCTTCACATGCTCCCAACACCCACAGCCCCTTGCTCCACATGCTCTCAACACACACAGCCCCTTGCTTCACATGCTCTCAACACTCACAGCCCCTTGCTTCACATGCTCTCAACACCCACAGCCCCTTGCTCCACATGCTCTCAACACCCACAACCCCTTGCTCCACCTGCTCCCAACACACACAACCCCTTGCTCTACATGCTCTCAACACTCACAGCCCCTTGCTTCACATGCTCTCAACACCCACAGCCCCTTGCTCCACATGCTCTCAACACCCACAACCCCTTGCTGCACATGCTCTCAACACCCACAGCCCCTTGCTCCACATGCTCTCAACACCCACAACCCCTTGCTCCACATGCTCTCAACACCCACAGCCCCTTGCTCCACATGCTCTCAACACCCACAGCCCCTTGCTGCACATGCTCTCAACACTCACAGCCCCTTGCTCCACATGCTCTCAACACACACAGCCCCTTGCTTCACATGCTCTCAACACCCACAGCCCCTTGCTTCACATGCTCTCAACACCCACAGCCCCTTGCTTCACATGCTCCCAACACCCACAGCCCCTTGCTCCACATGCTCCCAACACATACAACCCCTTGCTCTACATGCTCTCAACACCCACAGCCCCTTGCTTCACATGCTCTCAACACCCACAGCCCCTTGCTCCACATGCTCTCAACACCCACAGCCCCTTGCTCCACATGCTCTCAACACACACAGCCCCTTGCTTCACATGCTCACAACACTCACAGCCCCTTGCTTCACATGCTCTCAACACCCACAGCCCCTTGCTCCACATGCTCTCAACACCCACAACCCCTTGCACCACCTGCTCCCAACACACACAACCCCTTGCTCTACATGCTCTCAACACCCACAGCCCCTTGCTTCACATGCTCTCAACACCCACAGCCCCTTGCTTCACATGCTCTCAACACTCACAGCCCCTTGCTCCACATGCTCTCAACACCCACAGCCCCTTGCTCCACATGCTCTCAACACCCACAGCACCTTGCTTCACATGCTCCCAACACACACAACCCCTTGCTTCACATGCTCTCAACACCCACAGCCCCTTGCTTCACATGCTCCCAACACACACAGCCCCTTGCTTCACATGCTCTCAACACCCACAGCTCCTTGCTCTACATGCTCTCAACACCCACAGCCCCTTGCTCCACATGCTCTCAACACCCACAGCCCCTTGCTCCACCTGCTCTCAACACACACAGCCCCTTGCTTCACATGCTCTCAACACCCACAGCTCCTTGCTCTACATGCTCTCAACACACACAGCCCCTTGCTTCACATGCTCTCAACACCCACAGCTCCTTGCTCTACATGCTCTCAACACACACAGCCCCTTGCTTCACATGCTCTCAACACCCACAGCCCCTTGCTCCACCTGCTCTCAACACACACAGCCCCTTGCTTCACATGCTCTCAACACCCACAGCTCCTTGCTCTACATGCTCTCAACACCCACAGCCCCTTGCTCCACATGCTCTCAACACCCACAGCCCCTTGCTTCACATGCTCCCAACACACACAGCCCCTTGCTTCACATGCTCTCAACACCCACAGCCCCTTGCTCCACATGCTCTCAACACCCACAGCCCCTTGCTCCACATGCTCTCAACACCCACAACCCCTTGCTCCACCTGCTCCCAACACACACAACCCCTTGCTCTACATGCTCTCAACACCCACAGCCCCTTGCTTCACATGCTCTCAACACCCACAGCCCCTTGCTTCACATGCTCTCAACACTCACAGCCCCTTGCTCCACATGCTCTCAACACCCACAGCCCCTTGCTCCACATGCTCTCAACACCCACAGCACCTTGCTTCACATGCTCCCAACACACACAACCCCTTGCTTCACATGCTCTCAACACCCACAGCCCCTTGCTTCACATGCTCCCAACACACACAGCCCCTTGCTTCACATGCTCTCAACACCCACAGCTCCTTGCTGTACATGCTTTCAACACCCACAGCCCCTTGCTCCACATGCTCTCAACACCCACAGCCCCTTGCTCCACCTGCTCTCAACACCCACAGCTCCTTGCTCCACATGCTCTCAACACTTACAGCGCCTTGCTCCACATGCTCTCAACACCCACAGCCCCTTGCTCCACCTGCTCCCAACACACACAGCCCCTTGCTCCACATGCTCTCAACACCCACAGCCCCTTGCTCCACATGCTCTCAACACCCACAGCCCCTTGCTCCACCTGCTCTCAACACCCACAGCCCCTTGCTTCACATGCTCTCAACACCCACAGCCCCTTGCTTCACATGCTCTCAACACCCACAGCCCCTTGCTCCACATGCTCCCAACACCCACAACCCCTTGCTCCACATGCTCCCAACACTCACAACCCCTTGCTCCACATGCTCCCAACACACACAGCCCCTTGCTCCACATGCTCTCAACACTCACAGCCCCTTGCTCCACATGCTCCCAACACACACAGCCCCTTGCTCCACATGCTCTCAACACCCACAACCCCTTGCTCCACCTGCTCCCAACACTCACAACCCCTTGCTCCACATGCTCTCAACACACAAAGCCCCTTGCTCCACCTGCTCCCAACACCCACAACCCCTTGCTTCACATGCTCTCAACACCCACAGCTCCTTGCTCTACATGCTCTCAACACCCACAGCCCCTTGCTTCACATGCTCCCAACACCCACAACCCCTTGCTCCACATGCTCCCAACACTCACAACCCCTTGCTCCACATGCTCCCAACACACACAGCCCCTTGCTCCACATGCTCTCAACACCCACAGCCCCTTGCTCAACATGCTCTCAACACCCACAACCCCTTGCTTCACATGCTCTCAACACTCACAGCCCCTTGCTCCACATGCTCTCAACACTCACAGCCCCTTGCTCCACATGCTCTCAACACCCACAGCCCCTTGCTCTACATGCTCTCAACACCCACAGCCCCTTGCTCCACATGCTCTCAACACCCACAACCCCTTGCTCCACATGCTCTCAACACCCACAGCCCCTTGCTTCACATGCTCTCAACACCCACAGCTCCTTGCTCTACATGCTCTCAACACCCACAGCCCCTTGCTCCACATGCTCTCAACACCCACAGCCCCTTGCTTCACATGCTCTCAACACCCACAACCCCTTGCTTCACATGCTCTCAACACCCACAGCTTCTTGCTCCACATGCTCTCAACACACACAGCCCCTTGCTCAACATGCTCTCAACACCCACAGCCCCTTGCTCCACATGCTCTCAACACTCACAGCCCCTTGCTCCACATGCTCTCAACACCCACAGCCCCGTGCTTCACATGCTCCCAACACCCACAACCCCTTGCTCCACATGCTCTCAACACTCACAGCCCCTTGCTTCACATGCTCTCAACACCCACAGCCCCTTGCTCCACATGCTCTCAACACCCACAGCCCCTTGCTCCACATGCTCTCAACACTCACAGCCCCTTGCTTCACATGCTCTCAACACCCACAGCCCCTTGCTCCACATGCTCTCAACACCCACAGCCCCTTGCTCCACATGCTCTCAACACCCACAGCACCTTGCTTCACATGCTCCCAACACTCACAACCCCTTGCTCCACATGCTCCCAACACACACAGCCCCTTGCTCCACATGCTCTCAACACCCACAGCCCCTTGCTCCACATGCTCTCAACACCCACAACCCCTTGCTCCACATGCTCTCAACACTCACAGCCCCTTGCTCCACATGCTCTCAACACCCACAGCCCCTTGCTCCACCTGCTCCCAACACCCACAGCCCCTCGCTCCACATGCTCTCAACACACACAGCCCCTTGCTCCACCTGCTCCCAACACTCACAGCCCCTTGCTCCACATGCTCCCAACACCCACAACCCCTTGCTTCACATGCTCTCAACACCCACAGCCCCTTGCTCCACATGCTCTCAACACCCACAGCTCCTTGCTCCACATGCTCTCAACACCCACAACCCCTTGCTTCACATGCTCTCAACACTCACAGCCCCTTGCTCCACATGCTCCCAACACCCACAACCCCTTGCTTCACATGCTCCCAACACCCACAGCCCCTTGCTCCACATGCTCTCAACACCCACAGCCCCTTGCTTCACATGCTCTCAACACCCACAACCCCTTGCTTCACATGCTCTCAACACCCACAGCCCCTTGCTCCACATGCTCCCAACACCCACAGCCCCTTGCTTCACATGCTCTCAACACTCACAGCCCCTTGCTTCACATGCTCTCAACACCCACAGCCCCTTGCTCCACATGCTCTCAACACCCACAACCCCTTGCTCCACCTGCTCCCAACACACACAACCCCTTGCTCTACATGCTCTCAACACCCACAGCCCCTTGCTTCACATGCTCTCAACACCCACAGCCCCTTGCTTCACATGCTCTCAACACTCACAGCCCCTTGCTCCACATGCTCTCAACACCCACAGCCCCTTGCTCCACATGCTCTCAACACCCACAGCACCTTGCTTCACATGCTCCCAACACACACAACCCCTTGCTTCACATGCTCTCAACACCCACAGCCCCTTGCTTCACATGCTCCCAACACACACAGCCCCTTGCTTCACATGCTCTCAACACCCACAGCTCCTTGCTCTACATGCTCTCAACACCCACAGCCCCTTGCTCCACATGCTCTCAACACCCACAGCCCCTTGCTCCACCTGCTCTCAACACACACAGCCCCTTGCTTCACATGCTCTCAACACCCACAGCTCCTTGCTCTACATGCTCTCAACACACACAGCCCCTTGCTTCACATGCTCTCAACACCCACAGCTCCTTGCTCTACATGCTCTCAACACACACAGCCCCTTGCTTCACATGCTCTCAACACCCACAGCCCCTTGCTCCACCTGCTCTCAACACACACAGCCCCTTGCTTCACATGCTCTCAACACCCACAGCTCCTTGCTCTACATGCTCTCAACACCCACAGCCCCTTGCTCCACATGCTCTCAACACCCACAGCCCTTTGCTTCACATGCTCCCAACACACACAGCCCCTTGCTTCACATGCTCTCAACACCCACAGCCCCTTGCTCCACATGCTCTCAACACCCACAGCCCCTTGCTCCACATGCTCTCAACGCCCACACCCCCTTGCTCCACCTGCTCCCAACACACACAACCCCTTGCTCTACATGCTCTCAACACCCACAGCCCCTTGCTTCACATGCTCTCAACACCCACAGCCCCTTGCTTCACATGCTCTCAACACTCACAGCCCCTTGCTCCACATGCTCTCAACACCCACAGCCCCTTGCTCCACATGCTCTCAACACCCACAGCACCTTGCTTCACATGCTCCCAACACATACAACCCCTTGCTTCACATGCTCTCAACACCCACAGCCCCTTGCTTCACATGCTCCCAACACACACAGCCCCTTGCTTCACATGCTCTCAACACCCACAGCTCCTTGCTGTACATGCTTTCAACACCCACAGCCCCTTGCTCCACATGCTCTCAACACCCACAGCCCCTTGCTCCACCTGCTCTCAACACCCACAGCTCCTTGCTCCACATGCTCTCAACACTTACAGCGCCTTGCTCCACATGCTCTCAACACCCACAGCCCCTTGCTCCTCCTGCTCCCAACACACACAGCCCCTTGCTCCACATGCTCTCAACACCCACAGCCCCTTGCTCCACATGCTCTCAACACCCACAGCCCCTTGCTCCACCTGCTCTCAACACCCACAGCCCCTTGCTTCACATGCTCTCAACACCCACAGCCCCTTGCTTCACATGCTCTCAACACCCACAGCCCCTTGCTCCACATGCTCTCAACACCCACAACCCCTTGCTCCACCTGCTCCCAACACACACAACCCCTTGCTCTACATGCTCTCTACACCCACAGCCCCTTGCTCCACATGCTCTCAACACCCACAGCTCCTTGCTCCACATGCTCTCAACACTTACAGCCCCTTGCTCCACATGCTCTCAACACAAACAGCCCCTTGCTCCACATGTTCTCAACACCCACAGCCCCTTGCTCCACCTGCTCCCAACAACCACAGCCCCTTGCTCCACATGCTCTCAACACACACAGCCCCTTGCTCCACATGCTCTCAACACCCACAGCCCCTTGCTCCACCTGCTCTCAACAACCACAGCCCCTTGCTCTACATGCTCTCAACACACACAGCCCCTTGCTCCACATGCTCTCAACACCCACAGCCCCTTGCTCCACCTGCTCCCAACACACACAGCCCCTTGCTCCACATGCTCTCAACACCCACAGCCCCTTGCTTCACATGCTCCCAACACCCACAACCCCTTGCATCACATGCTCTCAACACCCACAGCCCCTTGCTCCACATGCTCTCAACACCCACAGCCCCTTGCTCCACATGCTCTCAACACCCACAGCCCCTTGCTCCACATGCTCCCAACACCCACAACCCCTTGCTCCACATGCTCTCAACACCCACAACTCCTTGCTTCACATGCTCTCAACACACACAGCCCCTTGCTCCATATGCTCTCAACACCCACAGCCCCTTGCTTCACATGCTCCCAACACTCACAGCCCCTTGCTCCACATGCTCTCAACATTTACAGTCCCTTGCTCCACATGCTCCCAACACCCACAACCCCTTGCTTCACATGCTCTCAACACCCACAGCTCCTTGCTTCACATGCTCTCAACACCCACAGCCCCTTGCTTCACATGCTCTCAACATTTACTGTCCCTTGCTCTACATGCTCTCAACACCCACAACCCCTTGCTTCACATGCTCTCAACACCCACAACCCCTTGCTCCACATGCTCCCAACACACACAGCCCCTTGCTTCACATGCTCTCAACACCCACAGCCCCTTGCTCCACATGCTCTCAACACCCACAGCCCCTTGCTCCACATGCTCTCAACACCCACAGCTCCTTGCTTCACATGCTCTCAACACCCACAGCCCCTTGCTTCACATGCTCTCAACATTCACAGTCCCTTGCTCTACATGCTCTCAACACACACAGCCCCTTGCTCCACCTGCTCTCAACACCCACAGCCCCTTGCTCCACATGCTCCCAACACTCACAGCCCCTTGCTCTACATGCTCTCAACACCCACAGCCCCTTGCTCCACATGCTCCCAACACCCACAGCCCCTTGCTCCACATGCTCTCAACACCCACAGCTCCTTGCTCCACATGCTCTCAATACTCACAGCCCCTTGCTCCACATGCTCTCAACACACACAGCCCCTTGCTCCACATGCTCTCAACACCCACAGCCCCTTGCTCCACATGCTCCCAACACACACAGCCCCTTGCTCTACATGCTCTCAACACCCACCACCCCTTGCTTCACATGCTCTCAACACCCACAACCCCTTGCTCCACATGCTCTCAACACCCACAGCCCCTTGCTCCACATGCTCTCAACAACCACAGCCCCTTGCTCCACATGCTCTCAACACCCACAGCCCCTTGCTCCACATGCTCTCAACACCCACATCCCCTTGCTTCACATGCTCTCAACACCCACAGCCCCTTGCTCCACATGCTCCCAACACTCACAGCCCCTTGCTCTACATGCTCTCAACACCCACAGCCCCTTGCTCCACATGCTCTCAACACTCACAGCCCCTTGCTCCACATGCTCCCAACACTCACAGCCCCTTGCTTCACATGCTCCCAACACCCACAACCCCTTGCTCCACATGCTCCCAACACCCACAACCCCTTGCTCCACCTGCTCCCAACACACACAGCCCCTTGCTCCACCTGCTCCCAACACACACAGCCCTTTGCTTCACATGCTCTCAACACCCACAACCCCTTGCTCCACATGCTCTCAACACCCACAGCCCCTTGCTTCACATGCCCCCAAAACCCACAGCTCCTTGCTCCACATGCTCTCAACACCCACAGCCCCTTGCTGCACATGCTCTCAACACTCACAGCCCCTTGCTTCACATGCTCTCAACACCCACAGCCCCTTGCTTCACATGCTCTCAACACCCACAGCTACTTGCTCCACATGCTCTCAACACCCACAGCCCCTTGCTCAACATGCTCTCAACACCCACAGCCCCTTGCTTCACATGCTCTCAACAACCACAACCCCTTGCTTCACATGCTCTCAACACACACAACCCCTTGCTCCACATGCTCCCAACACACACAGCCCCTTGCTTCACATGCTCTCAACACACACAGCCCCTTGCTCCACATGCTCCCAACACCCACAACCCCTTGCTCCACCTGCTCCCAACACACACAGCACCTTACTCCACCTGCTCCCAACACACACAGCCCCTTGCTTCACATGCTCCCAACACACACAGCCCCTTGCTTCACATGCTCTCAACACACACAGCTCCTTGCTTCACATGCTCTCAACACTCACAGCCCCTTGCTTCTCATGCTCTCAACACCCACAGCTCCTTGCTTCACATGCTCTCAACACACACAGCTCCTTGCTTCACATGCTCTCAACACTCACAGCCCCTTGCTTCACATGCTCCCAACACACACAGCCCCTTGCTCCACCTGCTCCCAACACACACAGCCCCTTGCTCCACCTGCTCCCAACACACACAGCCCCTTGCTTCACATGCTCCCAACACACACAGCTCCTTGCTTCACATGCTCTCAACACACACAGCTCCTTGCTTCACATGCTCTCAACACCCACAACCCCTTGCTCCACCTGCTCCCAACACACACAGCCCCTTGCTCCACCTGCTCCCAACACACACAGCCCCTTGCTCCACCTGCTCCCAACACACACAGCCCCTTGCTTCACATGCTCCCAACACACACAGCCCCTTGCTTCACATGCTCTCAACACACACAGCTCCTTGCTTCACATGCTCTCAACACTCACAGCCCCTTGCTTCACATGCTCTCAACACACACAGCTCCTTGCTCCACATGCTCCCAACACCCACAGCCCCTTGCTCCACATGCTCTCAACACACACAACCCCTCGCTCCACATGCTCTCAACACCCACAGCTCCTTGCTTCACATGCTCTCAACACTCACAGCCCCTTGCTCCACATGCTCTCAACACCCACAACCCCTTGCTCCACATGCTCTCAACACTCACAGCCCCTTGCTTCACATGCTCTCAACACCCACAGCCCCTTGCTCCACATGCTCTCAACACTCACAGCCCTTTGCTCCACATGCTCTCAACACCCACAACCCCTTGCTTCACATGCTCTCAACACCCACAACCCCTTGCTCTACATGCTCTCAACACCCACAGCCCCTTGCTCCACATGCTCTCAACACACACAGCCCCTTGCTTCACATGCTCTCAACACTCACAGTTCCTTGCTTCACATGCTCTCAACACTCACAGCCCCTTGCTCCACATGCTCTCAACACCCACAACCCCTTGCTCCACATGCTCTCAACACTCACAGCTCCTTGCTTCACATGCTCTCAACACTCACAGCCCCTTGCTTCACATGCTCTCAACACCCACAGCCTCTTGCTCCACATGCTCTCAACACCCACAACCCCTTGCTCTACATGCTCTCAACACACACAGCCCCTTGCTCCACATGCTCTCAACACTCACAGCCCCTTGCTCCACATGCTCTCAACACCCACAACCCCTTGCTCCAAATGCTCTCAACACTCACAGCCCCTTGCTTCACATGCTCTCAACACCCACAGCCCCTTGCTCCACATGCTCTCAACACTCACAGCCCCTTGCTCCACATGCTCTCAACACCCACAACCCCTTGCTCCACCTGCTCCCAACACACACAGCCCCTTGCTCCACATGCTCCCAACACCCACAACCCCTTGCTCCACATGCTCTCAACACCCACAACCCCTGGCTTCACATGCTCTCAACACTCACAGCCCCTTGCCTCACATGCTCTCAACACTCACAGTCCCTTGCTCCACATGCTTTCAGCACCCACAACCCCTTGCTCCACCTGCTACCAACACACACAGCCCCTTGCTTCACATGCTCTCAACATTCACAGCCCCTTGCTCCACATGCTCCCAACACCCACAGCCCCTTGCTTCACATGCTCTCAACACTCACAGCCCCTTGCTCCACATGCTCCCAACACTCACAGCCCCTTGCTCCACATGCTCTCAACACCCACAGCCCCTTGCTCCACATGCTCTCAACACCCACAGCCCCTTGCTCCACCTGCTCCCAACACCCACAGCCCCTTGCTTCACATGCTCTCAACACTCACAGCCCCTTGCTCCACATGCTCCCAACACTCACAGCCCCTTGCTCCACATGCTCTCAACACCCACAGCCCCTTGCTCCACATGCTCTCAACACCCACAGCCCCTTGCTCCACATGCTCTCAACACCCACAGCCCCTTGCTTCACATGCTCCCAACACCCACAACCCCTCGCTTCACATGCTCTCAACACCCACAACCCCTTGCTATACATGCTCCCAACACCCACAACCCCTTGCTCCACATGCTCTCAACACCCACAACCCCTTGCTTCACATGCTCTCAACACCCACAGCCCCTTGCTCCACCTGCTCCCAACACCCACAGCCCCTTGCTTCATATGCTCTCACCATCCACAGCCCCTTGCTCCACATGCTCTCAACACCCACAGCCCCTTGCTCCACCTGCTCTCAACACCCACAGCCCCTTGCTCCACCTGCTCCCAACACTCACAACCCCTTGCTTCACATGCTCTCAACACCCACAGCCCCTTGCTTCACAAGCTCTCAACACTCACAGCCCCTTGCTCCACATGCTTTCAACACCCACAACCCCTTGTTCCACCTGCTCTCAACACCCACAGCCCCTTGCTCCACCTGCTCTCAACACTCACAGCCCCTTGCGTCACATGCTCTCAACACTCACAGCCCCTTGCTCCACATGCTCTCAACACCCACAGCCCCTTGCTTCACATGCTCTCAACACCAACAGCCCCTTGCTTCACATGCTCTCAACACTCACAGCCCCTTGCTCTACATGCTCTCAACACCCACAGCCCCTTGCTCCACATGCTCTCAACACCCACAGCTCCTTGCTCTACATGCTCTCAACACCCACAGCTCCTTGCTCCACATGCTCTCAACACCCACAGCCCCTTGCTCCACATGCTCTCAACACTCACAGCCCCTTGCGTCACATGCTCTCAACACCCACAGCCCCTTGCTCCACCTGCTCTTAACACTCACAGCCCCTTGCTCCACCTGCTCTCAACACTCACAGCCCCTTGCGTCACATGCTCTCAACACTCACAGCCCCTTGCTGCACATGCTAACAACACTCACAGCCCCTTGCTGCACATGCTATCAACACTCACAGCCCCTTGCTCCACATGCTCTCAACACTCACAGCCCCTTGCTTCACATGCTCTCAACACCAACAGCCCCTTGCTTCACATGCTCTCAACACTCACAGCCCCTTGCTCTACATGCTCTCAACACCCACAGCCCCTTGCTCCACATGCTCTCAACACCCACAGCTCCTTGCTCTACATGCTCTCAACACACACAGCTCCTTGCTCCACATGCTCTCAACACCCACAGCCCCTTGCTCCACATGCTCTCAACACTCACAGCCCCTTGCGTCACATGCTCTCAACACCCACAGCCCCTTGCTCCACCTGCTCTCAACACTCACAGCCCCTTGCTCCACCTGCTCTCAACACTCACAGCCCCTTGCTGCACATGCTCTCAACACTCACAGCCCCTTGCTTCACATGCTCTCAACACTCACAGCCCCTTGCTCCACATGCTCTCAACACCCACAGCCCCTCGCTTCACATGCTCTCAACACCAACAGCCCCTTGCTTCACATGCTCTCAACACTCACAGCCCCTTGCTCTACATGCTCTCAACACCCACAGCCCCTTGCTCCACATGCTCTCAACACCCACAGCTCCTTGCTCTACATGCTCTCAATACCCACAGCTCCTTGCTCCACATGCTCTCAACACCCACAGCTCCTTGCTCTACATGCTCTCAACACCCACAGCCCCTTGCTCCACATGCTCTCAACACCCACAGCCCCTTGCTCCACCTGCTCTCAACACTCAAAGCCCCTTGCTCCACCTGCTCTCAACACTCACAGCCCCTTGCGTCACATGCTCTCAACACTCACAGCCCCTTGCTGCACATGCTCTCAACACTCACAGCCCCTTGCTGCACATGCTCTCAACACTCACAGCCCCTTGCTCCACCTGCTCTCAACACTCACAGCCCCTTGCTCCACCTGCTCTCAACACTCACAGCCCCTTGCGTCACATGCTCTCAACACTCACAGCCCCTTGCTGCACATGCTCTCAACACCCACAACCCCTTGCTTCACATGCTCTCAACACCCACAGCCCCTTGCTCCACATGCTCTCAACACTCACAGCCCCTTGCTCTACATGCTCTCAACACCCACAGCTCCTTGCTCTACATGCTCTCAACACCCACAGCTCCTTGCTCTACATGCTCTCAACACCCACAGCCCCTTGCTCCACATGCTCTCAACAACCACAACCCCTTGCTCCACATGCTCTCAACACCCACAACCCCTTGCTTCACATGCTCTCAACACCCACAGCCCCTTGCTCCACATGCTCTCAACACCCACAGCCCCTTGCTCCACATGCTCTCAACACCCACAACCCCTTGCTTCACATGCTCCCAACACCCACAGCCCCTTGCTTCACATGCTCTCAACACCCACAGCCCCTTGCTCCACATGCTCTCAACACCCACAGCCCCTTGCTCCACATGCTCTCAACACCCACAGCTCCTTGCTCTACATGCTCTCAACACCCACAGCCCCTTGCTTCACATGCTCTCAACACCCACAGCCCCTTGCTCCACATGCTCTCAACACCCCCAGCCCCTTGCTCCACATGCTCTCAACACCCACAACCCCTTGCTTCACATGCTCTCAACACCCACAGCCCCTTGCTCTACATGCTCTCAACACCCACAGCCCCTTGCTCCACATGCTCCCAACACCCACAGCCCCTTGCTCCACATGCTCTCAACACCCACAGCCCCTTGCTCCACATGCTCTCAACACCCACAGCCCCTTGCTCCACCTGCTCTCAACACTCACAGCCCCTTGCGTCACATGCTCTCAACACTCACAGCCCCTTGCTGTACATGCTCTCAACACCCACAGCCCCTTGCTTCACATGCTCTCAACACCCACAGCCCCTTGCTCCACATGCTCCCAACACACAGAGCCCCTTGCTCCACATGCTCCCAACACACACAGCCCCTTGCTCCACATGCTCTCAACACCCACAACCCCTTGCTCCACATGCTCTCAACACTCACAGCCCCTTGCTCCACATGCTCTCAACACCCACAACCCCTTGCTCCACATGCTCTCAACACTCACAGCCCCTTGCTCCACATGCTCCCAACACACACAGCCCCTTGCTCCACATGCTCCCAACACACACAGCCCCCTTGCTCCACATGCTCTCAACACCCACAGCTCCTTGCTCCACATGCTCTCAACACTCACAGCCCCTTGCTTCACATGCTCTCAACACCCACAGCCCCTTGCTTCACATGCTCTCAACACCCACAGCTCCTTGCTCCACATGCTCTCAACACCCACAACCCCTTGCTGCACATGCTCTCAACACCCACAGCTCCTTGCTCCACATGCTCCCAACACACACAGCCCCTTGCTTCACATGCTCCCAACACACACAGCCCCTTGCTCCACATGCTCTCAACACCCACAACCCCTTGCTTCACATGCTCTCAACACCCACAGCTCCTTGCTCCACATGCTCTCAACACCCACAACCCCTTGCTCCACATGCTCTCAACACCCACAGCCCCTTGCTCCACATGCTCTCAACACACACAGCCCCTTGCTTCACATGCTCCCAACACTCACAGCCCCTTGCTGCACATGCTCTCAACACTCACAACCCCTTGCTCCACATGCTCTCAACACCCACAGCCCCTTGCTCCACATGCTCTCAACACACACAGCCCCTTGCTTCACATGCTCCCAACACTCACAGCCCCTTGCTGCACATGCTCTCAACACTCACAACCCCTTGCTCCACATGCTCTCAACACCCACAGCCCCTTGCTCCACATGCTCTCAACACTCACAGCCCCTTGCTCCACATGCTCTCAACACACACAACCCCTTGCTTCACATGCTCCCAACACACACAACCCCTTGCTCCACCTGCTCCCAACACCCACAGCCCCTTGCTCCACATGCTCTCAACACCCACAACCCCTTGCTTCACATGCTCTCACACCCACAGCCCCTTGCTCCACATGCTCCCAACACCCACAGCCCCTTGCTCCACATGCTCTCAACACCCACAGCCCCTTGCTCCACATGCTCTCAACACCCACAGCCCCTTGCTTCACATGCTCTCAACACTCACAGCCCCTTGCTCCACATGCTCTCAACACTCACAACCCCTTGCTCTACATGCTCTCAACACACACAGCCCCTTGCTTGACATGCTCCCAACACCCACAGCCCCTTGCTCCACATGCTCTCAACACACACAGCCCCTTGCTTCACATGCTCTCAACACTCACAGCCCCTTGCTCCACATGCTCTCAACACTCACAACCCCTTGCTCTACATGCTCTCAACACACACAGCCCCTTGCTTGACATGCTCCCAACACCCACAGCCCCTTGCTCTACATGCTCTCAACACTCACAACCCCTTGCTCCACATGCTCTCAACACCCACAGCCCCTTGCTCCACATGCTCTCAACACCCACAGCCCCTTGCTTCACATGCTCTTAACACCCACAGCCCCTTGCTTCACATGCTCTCAACACTCACAGCCCCTTGCTCCACATGCTCTCAACACTCACAACCCCCTGCTCTACATGCTCTCAACACACACAGCCCCTTGCTTGACATGCTCCCAACACCCACAGCCCCTTGCTCCACATGCTCTCAACACACACAGCCCCTTGCTTGACATGCTCCCAACACTCACAGCCCCTTGCTCCACATGCTCTCAACACCCACAGCCCCTTGCTTCACATGCTCTCAACACTCACAGCCCCTTGCTCCACATGCTCTCAGCACTCACAACCCCTTGCTCTACATGCTCTCAACACACACAGCCCCTTGCTTGACATGCTCCCAACACCCACAGCCCCTTGCTCCACATGCTCTCAACACCCACAACCCCTTGCTTCACATGCTCTCACACCCACAGCCCCTTGCTTCACATGCTCTCAACACTCACAGCCCCTTGCTTCACATGCTCTCAACACTCACAACCCCTTGCTCTACATGCTCTCAACACACACAGCCCCTTGCTTGACATGCTCCCAACACCCACAGCCCCTTGCTCCACATGCTCTCAACACCCACAACCCCTTGCTTCACATGCTCTCACACCCACAGCCCCTTGCTCCACATGCTCCCAACACCCACAGCCCCTTGCTCCACATGCTCTCAACACCCACAGCCCCTTGCTCCACATGCTCTCAACACCCACAGCCCCTTGCTCCACATGCTCCCAACACTCACAGCTCCTTGCTCTACATGCTCTCAACACCCACAGCTCCTTGCTCTACATGCTCTCAACACCCACAGCCCCTTGCTCCACATGCTCTCAACACCCACAGCCCCTTGCTCCACATGCTCTCAACACCCACAGCCCCTTGCTTCACATGCTCTCAACACCCACAACCCCTTGCTCCACATGCTCTCAACACCCACAACCCCTTGCTCCACATGCTCTCAACACCCACAGCCCCTTGCTCTACATGCTCTCAACACCCACAGCCCCTTGCTCCACATGCTCTCAACACCCACAGCCCCTTGCTTCACATGCTGTCAACACCCACAGCCCCTTGCTCCACATGCTCCCAACACTCACAGCCCCTTGCTCCACATGCTCTCAACACCCACAGCCCCTTGCTCTACATGCTCTCAACACCCACAGCCCCTTGCTCCACATGCTCTCAACACCCACAGCCCCTTGCTTCACATGCTGTCAACACCCACAGCCCCTTGCTCCACATGCTCTCAACACCCACAACCCCTTGCTCCACATGCTCTCAACACTCACAGCCCCTTGCTCTACATGCTCTCAACACCCACAGCTCCTTGCTCTACATGCTCTCAACACACACAGCCCCTTGCTTCACATGCTCCCAACACCCACAACCCCTTGCTCCACATGCTCTCAACACCCACAGCCCCTTGCTCCACATGCTCCCAACACCCACAGCCCCTTGCTCCACATGCTCTCAACACCCACAGCCCCTTGCTCCACATGCTCTCAACACCCACAGCTCATGCTCTACATGCTCCCAACACCCACAGCCCCTTGCTTCACATGCTCTCAACACACACAAACCCTTGCTTCACATGCTCTCAACACCCACAGCCCCTCGCTCCACATGCTCTCAACACTCACAGCCCCTTGCTCCACATGCTCTCAACACTCACAGCCCCTTGCATCACATGCTCCCAACACTCACAGCCCCTTGCTTCACATGCTCTCAACACCCACAGCTCCTTGCTTCACATGCTCTCAACACCCACAGCTCCTTGCTTCACATGCTCTCAACACCCACAGCCCCTTGCTTCACATGCTCTCAACACACACAGCTCCTTGCTCCACATGCTCTCAACACCCACAGCTCCTTGCTTCACATGCTCTCAACACCCACAGCTCCTTGCTTCACATGCTCTCAACACACACAACCCCTTGCTGCACATGCTCTCAACACCCACAGCCTCTTGCTTCACATGCTCTCAACACCCACAGCCCCTTGCTCCACATGCTCTCAACACCCACAGCCCCTTGCTTCACATGCTCTCAACACCCACAGCCCCTTGCTCCACATGCTCTCAACACCCACAGCCCCTTGCTTCACATGCACTCAACACCCACAGCTCCTTGCTTCACATGCTCTCAACACACACAACCCCTTGCTTCACATGCTCTCAACACCCACAGCTCCTTGCTTCACATGCTCTCAACACACACAAACCCTTGCTTCACATGCTCCCAACACACACAACCCCTTGCTTCACATGCTCTCAACACCCACAGCCCCTTGATTCACATGCTCTCAACACACACAAACCCTTGCTTCACATGCTCCCAACACTCACAGCCCCTTGCTTCACATGCTCTCAACACCCACAGCCCCTTGCTCCACATGCTCTCAACACTCACAGCTCCTTGCTTCACATGCTCTCAACACCCACAGCTCCTTGCTTCACATGCTCTCAACACCCACAGCTCCTTGCTTCACATGCTCTCAACACCCACAGCTCCTTGCTTCACATGCTCTCAACACCCACAGCCCCTTGCTTCACATGCTCTCAACACCCACAGCTCCTTGCTTCACATGCTCTCAACACCCACAGCTCCTTGCTTCACATGCTCTCAACACCCACAGCTCCTTGCTTCACATGCTCTCAACACCCACAGCTCCTTGCTTCACATGCTCTCAACACCCACAGCTCCTTGCTTCACATGCTCTCAACACCCACAGCCCCTTGCTTCACATGCTCTCAACACCCACAGCTCCTTGCTTCACATGCTCTCAACACACACAACCCCTTGCTTCACATGCTCTCAACACCCACAGCTCCTTGCTTCACATGCTCTCAACACTCACAGCCCCTTGCTCCACATGCTCTCAACACCCACAGCCCCTTGCTTCACATGCTCTCAACACCCACAGCTCCTTGCTTAACATGCTCTCAACACACACAGCCCCTTGCTCCACATGCTCTCAACACCCACAGCCCCTTGCTTCACATGCTCCCAACACTCACAGCCCCTTGCTTCACATGCTCTCAACACCCACAGCTCCTTGCTTCACATGCTCTCAACACCCACAGCTCATTGCATCACATGCTCCCAACACTCACAGCCCCTTGCTTCACATGCTCTCAACACCCACAGCTCCTTGCTTCACATGCTCTCAACACCCACAGCCCCTTGCTTCACATGCTCTCAACACCCACAGCCCCTTGCTCCACATGCTCTCAACACTCACAGCCCCTTGCTCCACATGCTCCCAACACTCACAGCCCCTTGCTTCACATGCTCTCAACACCCACAGCTCCTTGCTTCACATGCTCTCAACACACACAACCCCTTGCTCCACATGCTCTCAACACCCACAGCCCCTTGCTCCACATGCTCCCAACACTCACAGCCCCTTGCTCAACATGCTCTCAAAACCCACAGCCCCTTGCTCCACATGCTCTCAACACCCACAGCCCCTTGCTCCACATGCTCTCAACACCCACAGCTCCTTGCTCCACATGCTCTCAACACCCACAGCCCCTTGCTCCACATGCTCTCAACACCCACAGCCCCTTGCTTCACATGCTCTCAACACTCACAGCTCCTTGCTCCACATGCTCCCAACACTCAAAGCCCCTTGCTCTACATGCTCTCAACACCCACAACCCCTTGCTCCACATGCTCTCAACACCCACAACCCCTTGCTTCACATGCTCTCAACACCCACAGCTCCTTGCTTCACATGCTCTCAACACCCACAGCCCCTTGCTCTACATGCTCCCAACACCCACAGCCCCTTGCTCCACATGCTCTCAACACACACAGCCCCTTGCTCCACATGCTCTCAACACCCACAGCCCCTTGCTCCACATGCTCTCAACACCCACAACCCCTTGCTTCACATGCTCTCAACACCCACAACCCCTTGCTCCACATGCTCTCAACACCCACAGCCCCTTGCTTCACATGCTCTCAACACCCACAGCCCCTTGCTCCACATGCTCCCAACACTCACAGCCCCTTGCTCCACATGCTCTCAAAACCCACAGCCCCTTGCTCCACATGCTCTCAACACACACAGCCCCTTGCTCTACATGCTCTCAACACCCACAGCCCCTCGCTCCACATGCTCTCAACACTCACAGCCCCTTGCTCCACATGCTCTCAACACCCACAGCCCCTTGCTCCACATGCTCTCAACACCCACAGCCCCTTGCTTCAAATGCTCTCAACACCCACAGCCCCTTGCTCCACATGCTCTCAACACCCACAGCCCCTTGCTCCACATGCTCTCAACACTCACAGCCCCTTGCTTCACATGCTCTCAACACACACAGCCCCTTGCTTCACATGCTCTCAACACACACAGCCCCTTGCTCCACATGCTCTCAACACCCACAGCCCCTTGCTCCACATGCTCTCAACACCCACAACCCCTTGCTTCACATGCTCTCAACACCCACAGCCCCTTGCTCCACATGCTCTCAACACCCACAGCCCCTTGCTCCACATGCTCCCAACACCCACAACCCCTTGCTCCACATGCTCTCAACACCCACAGCCCCTTGCTCCACATGCTCCCAACACCCACAGCCCCTTGCTCCACATGCTCTCAACACTCACAGCCCCTTGCTCCACATGCTCTCAACACCCACAGCCCCTTGCTCCACATGCTCTCAACACCCACAGCTCCTTGCTCTACATGCTCTCAACACCCACAGCCCCTTGCTCCACATGCTCTCAACACCCACAACCCCTTGCTCCACATGCTCTCAACACACACAGCCCCTTGATCCACATGCTCTCAACACACACAGCCCCTTGATCCACATGCTCTCAACACCCACAGCTCCTTGCTCCACATGCTCTCAACACCCACAGCTCTATGCTCCACATGCTCTCTACACCCACAGCCCCTTGCTCCACATGCTCTCAACACCCACACCCCCTTGCTTCACATGCTCCCAACACACACAGCCCCTTGCTTCACATGCTCTCAACACCCACAGCCCCTTGCTTCACATGCTCTCAACACCCACAGCCCCATGCTTCACATGCTCTCAACACCCACAGCTCCTTGCTCCACATGCTCTCAACACCATACAGCCCCTTGCTTCACATGCTCTCAACACCCACAGCCCCTTGCTCCACATGCTCCCAACACACACAGCCCCTTGCTCTACATGCTCTCAACACACACAGCCCCTTGCTCCACATGCTCTCAACACTCACAGCTCCTTGCTCCACATGCTCTCAACACCCACAGCTCCTTGCTCCACATGCTCTCAACACCCACAACCCCTTGCTTCACATGCTCTCAACACTCACAGCCCCTTGCTTCACATGCTCTCAACACCCACAGCCCCTTGCTCCACATGCTCTCAACACTCACAGCCCCTCGCTCAACATGCTCCCAACACTCACAGCCTCTTGCTTCACATGCTCTCAACACCCACAGCTCCTTGCTTCACATGCTCTCAACACCCACAGCTCCTTGCTCCACATGCTCTCAACACCCACAACCACTTGCTCCACATGCTCCCAACACCCACAGCCCCTTGCTCCACATGCTCTCAACACCCACAGCCCCTTGCTCTACATGCTCTCAACACCCACAGCCCCTTGCTCTACATGCTCTCAACACCCACAACCCCTTGCTTCACATGCTCTCAACACCCACAGCCCCTTGCTCCACATGCTCTCAACACTCACAGCCCCTTGCTCCACATGCTCTCAACACCCACAGCCCCTTGCTCCACATGCTCTCAACACTCACAGCCCCTTGCTTCACATGCTCTCAACACCCACAGCTCCTTGCTCCACATGCTCTCAACACACACAGCCCCTTGCTCTACATGCTCTCAACACCCACAGCCCCTTGCTCCACATGCTCTCAACACCCACAGCTCCTTGCTCCACATGCTCTCAACACACACAGCCCCTTGCTCTACATGCTCTCAACACCCACAGCTCCTTGCTCCACATGCTCCCAACACACACAGCCCCTTGCTCTACATGCTCCCAACACCCACAGCTCCTTGCTCTACATGCTCTTAACACCCACAGCCCCTTGCTCTACATGCTCCCAACACCCACAGCCCCTTGCTTCACATGCTCTCAACACCCACAGCACCTTGCTCCACATGCTCCCAACACCCACAGCCCCTTGCTCCACATGCTCTCAACACCCACAACCCCTTGCTCCACATGCTCTCAACACCCACAGCCCCTTGCTTCACATGCTCTCAACACCCACAGCCCCTTGCTCTACATGCTCTCAACACCCCCAGCTCCTTGCTTCACATGCTCTCAACACTCACAACCCCTTGCTCTACATGCTCTCAACACTCACAACCCCTTGCTCTACATGCTCTCAACACTCACAGCCCCTTGCTCTACATGCTCTTAACACCCACAGCCCCTTGCTCCACATGCTCTCAACACCCACAGCCCCTTGCTCTACATGCTCTCAACACCCACAACCCCTTGCTCCACATGCTCTCAACACCCACAGCCCCTTGCTCCACATGCTCTCAACACCCACAGTTCCTTGCTCCACATGCTCTCAACACCCACAGCCCCTTGCTCCACATGCTCCCAACACCCACAGCCCCTTGCTCCACATGCTCTCAACACCCACAACCCCTTGCTACACATGCTCTCAACACCCACAGCCCCTTGCTTCACATGCTCTCAACACCCACAACCCCTTGCTTCACATGCTCTCAACACCCACAGCCCCTTGCTCCACCCGCTCTCAACACACACAGCCCCTTGCTCCACATGCTCTCAACACCCACAACTCCTTGCTCCACATGCTCTCAACACCCACAGGCCCTTGCTCCACATGCTCTCAACACCCACAGCTCCTTGCTTCACATGCTCTCAACACTCACAGCCCCTTGCTTCACATGCTCCCAACACCCACAGCTCCTTGCTTCACATGCTCTCAACACCCACAGCTCCTTGCTTCACATGCTCTCAACACCTACAGCCCCTTGCTCCACATGCTCTCAACACCCACAACCCCTTGCTTCACATGCTCTCAACACCCACAGCCCCTTGCTCCACATGCTCTCAACACCTACAGCCCCTTGCTCCACATGCTCTCAACACACACAACCCCTTGCTTCACATGCTCTCAACACCCACAGCTCCTTGCTCCACATGCTCTCAACACCCACAGCTCCTTGCTCCACATGCTCTCAACACCCACAGCCCCTTGCTCCACCTGCTGTCAACACACACAACCCCTTGCTTCACATGCTCTCAACACCCACAGCTCCTTGCTTCACATGCTCTCAACACCCACAGCTCCTTGCTCCACATGCTCTCAACACCCACAACCCCTTGCTTCACATGCTCCCAACACCCACAGCCCCTTGCTCCACATGCTCTCAACACTCACAGCCCCTTGCTCCACCTGCTGTCAACACACACAACCCCTTGCTTCACATGCTCTCAACACCCACAGCTCCTTGCTTCACATGCTCTCAACACCCACAGCTCCTTGCTCCACATGCTCTCAACACCCACAACCCCTTGCTCCACATGCTCTCAACACTCACAGCTCCTTGCTTCACATGCTCTCAACACACACAACCCCTTGCTTCACATGCTCTCAACACCCACAGCTCCTTGCTTCACATGCTCTCAACACCCACAGCTCCTTGCTCCACATGCTCTCAACACCCACAACCCCTTGCTCCACATGCTCCCAACACCCACAGCCCCTTGCTCCACATGCTCTCAACACCCACAGCTCCTTGCTCCACATGCTCTCAACACCCACAGCTCCTTGCTCCACATGCTCTCAACACCCACAGCTCCTTGCTCCACATGCTCTCAACACCCACAACCCCTTGCTTCACATGCTCTCAACACACACAACCCCTTGCTTCACATGCTCTCAACACCCACAGCCCCTCGCTCCACATGCTCTCAACACCCACAGCCCCTCGCTCCACATGCTCCCAACACTCACAGCCCCTTGCTTCACATGCTCTCAACACCCACAGCTCCTTGCTTCACATGCTCTCAACACCCACAGCCCCTTGCTTCACATGCTCTCAACACTCACAACCCCTTGCTCTACATGCTCTCAACACCCACAACCCCTTGCTCCACATGCTCTCAACACCCACAGCCCCTTGCTCTGCATGCTCTCAACACCCACAACCCCTTGCTTCACATGCTCTCAACACCCACAGCCCCTTGCTCCACATGCTCTCAACACCCACAACCCCTTGCTCTACATGCTCTCAACACTCACAGCCCCTTGCTCCACATGCTCTCAACACCCACAACCCCTTGCTTCACATGCTCTCAACACCCACAGCCCCTTGCTCCACATGCTCTCAACACCCACAACCCCTTGCTCCACATGCTCTCAACACACACAGCCCCTTGCTTCACATGCTCTCAACACCCACAGCCCCTTGCTCCACATGCTCTCAACACCCACAGCCCCTTGCTTCACATGCTCTCAACACACACAGCCCCTTGCTCCACATGCTCTCAACACCCACAGCCCCTTGCTTCACATGCTCTCAACACACACAGCCCCTTGCTTCACATGCTCCCAACACCCACAACCCCTTGCTTCACATGCTCTCAACACCCACAGCCCCTTGCTTCACATGCTGTCAACACCCACAGCCCCTTGCTTCACATGCTCTCAACACCCACAGCCCCTTGCTCCACATGCTCTCAACACTCACAGCCCCTTGCTCCACATGCTCTCAACACCCACAGCCCCTTGCTTCACATGTTCTCAACACACACAGCCCCTTGCTTCACATGCTCTCAACACACACAGCCCCTTGCTTCACATGCTCCCAACACACACAGCCCCTTGCTTCACATGCTCACAACACCCACAGCTCCTTGCTCCACCTGCTCTCAACACCCACAGCCCCTTGCTCCACATGCTCTCAACACCCACAGCTCCTTGCTCCACATGCTCTCAACACCCACAGCTCCTTGCTTCACATGCTCTCAACAACCACAACCCCTTGCTTCACATGCTCTTAACACCCACAGCCCCTTGCTTCACATGCTCTCAACACCCACAGCCCCTTGCTCCACATGCTCTCAACACACACAGCCCCTTGCTCCACATGCTCTCAACACCTACAGCCCCTTGCTCCACATGCTCTCAACCCTCACAGTCCCTTGCTCCACATGCTCTCAACACCCACAACCCCTTGCTCCACATGCTATAAACACCCACAGCCCCTTGCTCCACATGCTCTCAACACCCACAGCTCCTTGCTTCACATGCTCTCAACAACCACAACCCCTTGCTCCACATGCTCTCAACACCCACAGCCCCTTGCTTCACATGCTCTCAACCCTCACAGTCCCTTGCTCCACATGCTCTCAACACACACAGCCCCTTGCTCCACATGCTCTCAACACCCACAACCCCTTGCTTCACATGCTCTCAACACACACAACCCCTTGCTTCACATGCTTTCAACACCCACAGCCCCTTGCTTCACATGCTCTCAACACCCACAGCCCCTTGCTCTACATGCTCTCAACACCCACAACCCCTTGCTCCACATGCTCCCAACACCCACAGCCCCTTGCTCCACATGCTCTCAACACCCACAGCTCCTTGCTTCACATGCTCTCAACAACCACAACCCCTTGCTCCACATGCTCCCAACACCCACAGCCCCTTGCTTCACATGCTCTCAACACTCACAGCCCCTTGCTCTACATGCTCTCAACAACCACAACCCCTTGCTTCACATGCTCTCAACACCCACAACCCCTTGCTCTACATGCTCTCAACACCCACAGCTCCTTGCTTCACATGCCCTCAACACACACAGCCCCTTGCTCCACATGCTCTCAACACCCACAGCCCCTTGCTCCACATGCTCTCAACACCCACAGCCACTTGCTTCACATGCTCTCAACACTCACAACCCCTTGCTCTACATGCTCTCAACACTCACAGCCCCTTGCTCCACATGCTCTCAACACCCACAGCTCCTTGCTTCACATGCTCTCAACACACACAACCCCTTGCTTCACATGCTCTCAACCCTCACAGTCCCTTGCTCCACATGCTCTCAACACCCACAACCCCTTGCTCTACATGCTCTCAACACCCACAGCTCCTTGCTCAACATGCTCTCAACACCCACAACCCCTTGCTCCACATGCTCCCAACACCCACAGCCTCTTGCTCCACATGCTCTCAACACCCACAGCTCCTTGCTTCACATGCTCTCAACACCCACAGCTCCTTGCTTCACATGCTCTCAACACCCACAGCCCCTTGCTTCACATGCTCTCAACACCCACAGCTCCTTGCTTCACATGCTCTCAACACCCACAGCCCCTTGCTCTACATGCTCTCAACACCCACAGCTCCTTGCTTCACATGCTCTCAACACACACAGCCCCTTGCTCCACATGCTCTTAACACACACAGCCCCTTGCTTCACATGCTCTCAACACCCACAGCCCCTCGCTCCACATGCTCTCAACACCCACAGCCCCTCGCTCCACATGCTCCCAACACTCACAGCCCCTTGCTTCACATGCTCTCAACACCCACAGCTCCTTGCTTCACATGCTCTCAACACCCACAGCCCCTTGCTTCACATGCTCTCAACACTCACAACCCCTTGCTCTACATGCTCCCAACACTCACAGCCCCTTGCTTCACATGCTCTCAACACCCACAACCCCTTGCTCCACATGCTCCCAACACCCACAGCCCCTTGCTCCACATGCTCTCAACACCCACAGCTCCTTGCTCCACATGCTCTCAACACCCACAGCCCCTTGCTCCACATGCTCCCAACACCCACAGCTCCTTGCTCCACATGCTCTCAACACCCACAACCCCTTGCTCCACATGCTCTCAACACCCACAGCCCCTTGCTCTACATGCTCCCAACACCCACAACCCCTTGCTCCACATGCTCTCAACACCCACAGCCCCTTGCTCTACATGCTCCCAACACCCACAACCCCTTGCTCCACATGCTCTCAACACCCACAACCCCTTGCTCCACATGCTCCCAACACCCACAGCCCCTTGCTCCACATGCTCTCAACACTCACAGCTCCTTGCACTACATGCTCTCAACACCCACAGCCCCTTGCTCCACATGCTCTCAACACCCACAGCCCCTTGCTCTACATGCTCTCAACACCCACAGCCCCTTGCTCCACATGCTCTCAACACCCAAAACCCCTTGCTCCACATGCTCTCAACACCCACAGCCCCTTGCTCCACATGCTCTCAACACCCACAACCCCTTGCTCCACATGCTCTCAACACCCACAGCTCCTTGCTTCACATGCTCTCAACACTCACAGCCCCTTGCTTCACATGCTCTCAACACCCACAGCCCCTTGCTCTACATGCTCTCAACACCCACAGCCCCTTGCTCCACATGCTCTCAACACCCACAGCCCCTTGCTCCACATGCTCTCAACACCCACAGCCCCTTGCTCCACATGCTCCCAACACCCACAGCCCCTTGCTCCACATGCTCTCAACACTCACAGCCCCTTGCTCCACATGCTCTCATCACCCACAGCCCCTTGCTTCACATGCTCTCAACACCCACAGCCCCTTGCTCTACATGCTCTCAACACCCACAGCCCCTTGCTCCACATGCTCTCAACACCCACAGCCCCTTGCTTCACATGCTCTCAACACCCACAACCCCTTGCTCCACATGCTCTCAACACCCACAGCCCCTTGCTCTACATGCTCCCAACACCCACAGCCCCTTGCTCCACATGCTCTCAACACCCACAACCCCTTGCTTCACATGCTCTCACACCCACAGCCCCTTGCTCCACATGCTCTCACACCCACAGCCCCTTGCTTCACATGCTCTCAACACTCACAGCCCCTTGCTTCACATGCTCTCAACACTCACAGCCCCTTGCTCCACATGCTCTCAACACCCACAACCCCTTGCTTCACATGCTCTCAACACCCACAGCTCCTTGCTCCACATGCTTTCAACACCCACAGCCCCTTGCTCCACATGCTCTCAACACCCACAGCCCCTTGCTCCACATGCTCTCAACACCCACAGCCCCTTGCTCTACATGCTCTCAACACCCACAGCCCCTTGCTCTACATGCTCTCAACACCCACAGCCCCTTGCTCCACATGCTCCCAACACCCACAGCCCCTTGCTCCACATGCTCTCAACACACACAGCCCCTTGCTCTGCATGCTCCCAACACCCACAGCCCCTTGATTCACATGCTCTCAACACCCACAGTCCCTTGCTTCACATGCTCTCAACACCCACAGCTCCTTGCTTCACATGCTCTCAACACCCACAGCTCCTTGCTCCACATGCTCTCAACACCCACAACCCCTTGCTCCACATGCTCCCAACACCCACAGCCCCTTGCTTCACATGCTCTCAACACCCACAGCCCCTTGCTCCACATGCTCCCAACACCCACAGCCCCTTGCTCCACATGCTCTCAACACCCACAACCCCTTGCTCCACATGCTCTCAACACCCACAGCCCCTTGCTCCACATGCTCTCAACACCCACAGCCCCTTGCTCCACATGCTCTCAACACCCACAGCCCCTTGCTCCACATGCTCTCAACACCCACAGCCCCTTGCTCCACATGCTCCCAACACCCACAACCCCTTGCTTCACATGCTCTCAACACCCACAGCCCCTTGCTCCACATGCTCTCAACACCCACAGCCCCTTGCTCCACATGCTCCCAACACCCACAGCCCCTTGCTCCACATGCTCTCAACACTCACAGCCCCTTGCTCCACATGCTCTCATCACCCACAGCCCCTTGCTCCACATGCTCTCAACACCCACAGCCCCTTGCTCCACATGCTCTCAACACCCACAACCCCTTGCTTCACATGCTCTCAACACCCACAGCCCCTTGCTTCACATGCTCTCAACACTCACAGCTCCTTGCTCCACATGCTCTCAACACCCACAGCCCCTTGCTCTACATGCTCTCAACACCCACAGCCCCTTGCTCTACATGCTCTCAACACCCACAGCCCCTTGCTCCACATGCTCCCAACACCCACAGCCCCTTGCTCCACATGCTCTCAACACACACAGCCCCTTGCTCTGCATGCTCCCAACACCCACAGCTCCTTGCTTCACATGCTCTCAACACACACAGCCCCTTGCTTCACATGCTCTCAACACCCACAGCTCCTTGCTTCACATGCTCTCAACACCCACAGCTCCTTGCTCCACATGCTCTCAACACTCACAGCCCCATGCTCTACATGCTCTCAACACACACAGCCCCTTGCTCCACATGCTCCCAACACCCACAGCCCCTTGCTCCACATGCTCTCAACACCCACAGCTCCTTGCTCCACATGCTCTCAACACCCACAGCTCCTTGCTCCACATGCTCTCAACACCCACAGCTCCTTGCTCCACATGCTCTCAACACCCACAACCCCTTGCTTCACATGCTCTCAACACACACAACCCCTTGCTCTACATGCTCTCAACACTCACAGCCCCTTGCTCCACATGCTCTCAACACCCACAGCCCCTCGCTCCACATGCTCCCAACACTCACAGCCCCTTGCTTCACATGCTCTCAACACCCACAGCTCCTTGCTTCACATGCTATCAACACCCACAGCTCCTTGCTCCACATGCTCTCAACACCCACAACCCCTTGCTCCACATGCTCCCAACACCCACAGCCCCTTGCTCCACATGCTCTCAACACCCACAGATCCTTGCTTCACATGCTCTCAACACACACAACCCCTTGCTCCACATGCTCTCAACACCCACAGCCCCTTGCTCCACATGCTCCCAACACACACAGCTCCTTGCTCCACATGCTCTCAACACCCACAGCTCCTTGCTTCACATGCTCTCAACACCCACAGCCCCTTGCTCCACATGCTCTCAACACTCACAGCCTTTTGCTCCACATGCTCTCAACACACACAGCCCCTTGCTCCACATGCTCTCAACACCCACAGCTCCTTGCTCCACATGCTCTCAACACCCACAACCACTTGCTCCACATGCTCCCAACACACACAGCTCCTTGCTCCACATGCTCTCAACACCCACAGCTCCTTGCTCCACATGCTCTCAACACCCACAGCTCCTTGCTTCACATGCTCTCAACACCCACAGCTCCTTGCTCCACATGCTCTCAACACCCACAACCCCTTGCTCCACATGCTCTCAACACCCACAGCCCCTTGCTTCACATGCTCTCAACACCCACAGCTCCTTGCTCCACATGCTCTCAACACTCACAGCCCCTTGCTCCACATGCTCCCAACACCCACAGCCCCTTGCTCCACATGCTCTCAACACACACAGCTCCTTGCTCCACATGCTCTCAACACCCACAACCCCTTGCTCCACATGCTCTCAACACCCACAGCTCCTTGCTCCACATGCTCTCAACACCCACAGCTCCTTGCTCCACATGCTCTCAACACCCACAGCTCCTTGCTCCACATGCTCTCAACACCCACAGCCCCTTGCTTCACATGCTCTCAACACCCACAGCCCCTTACTCCACATGCTCTCAACACACACAGCCCCTTGCTCCACATGCTCTCAACACTCACAGCCCTTTGCTCCACATGCTCTCAACACCCACAGCCCCTTGCTTCACATGCTCTCAACACCCACAGCCCCTTACTCCACATGCTCTCAACACACACAGCCCCTTGCTCCACATGCTCTCAACACTCACAGCCCCTTGCTCCACATGCTCTCAACACCCACAGCTCCTTGCTCCACATGCTCCCAACACCCACAGCTCCTTGCTCCACATGCTCTCAACACCCACAGCCCCTTGCTCCACATGCTCTCAACACCCACAGCTCCTTGCTGCACATGCTCTCAACACCCACAGCTCCTTGCTCCACATGCTCTCAACACCCACAGCCCATAGCTCTACATGCTCTCAACACCCACAGCCCCTTGCTCCACATGCTCTCAACACTCACAGCCCCTTGCTTCACATGCTCTCAACACTCACAGCCCCTTGCTCAACATGCTCCCAACACCCACAACCCCTTGCTTCACATGCTCTCAACACCCACAACCCCCTGCTCCACATGCTCTCAACACTCACAGCCCCTTGCTTCACATGCTCTCAACACTCACAGCCCCTTGCTCAACATGCTCTCAACACCCACAACCCCTTGCTTCACATGCTCTCAACACACACAGCTCCTTGCTCTACATGCTCTCAACACCCACAACCCCTTGCTTCACATGCTCTCAACACCCACAGCCCCTTGCTCCACATGCTCTCAACACCCACAGCCCCTTGCTCCACATGCTCCCAACACCCACAACCCCTTGCTCTACATGCTCCCAACACTCACAGCCCCTTGCTGCACATGCTCTCAACACCCACAGCCCCTTGCTCCACATGCTCTCAACACTCACAGCCCCTTGCTTCACATGCTCCCAACACCCACAGCCCCTTGCTCCACATGCTCTCAACACCCACAGCCCCTTGCTTCACATGCTCCCAACACCCACAGCCCCTTGCTTCACATGCTCTCAACACTTACAGCCCCTTGCTCCACATTCTCTCAACACTCACAGCCCCTTGCTTCACATGCTCCCAACACCCACAGCCCCTCGCTCCACATGCTCTCAACACCCACAGCCCCTTGCTCTACATGCTCTTAACACCCACAGCTCCTTGCTCCACATGCTCCCAACACTCACAGCCCCTTGCTTCACATGCTCTCAACACTTACAGCCCCTTGCTCCACATTCTCTCAACACTCACAGCCCCTTGCTTCACATGCTCCCAACACCCACAGCCCCTTGCTCCACATGCTCCCAACACCCACAGCCCCTTGCTTCACATGCTCTCAACACTCACAGCCCCTTGCTCCACATGCTCCCAACACCCACAGCCCCTTGCTCCACATGCTCCCAACACCCACAGCCCCTTGCTCCACATGCTCTCAACACCCACAGCTCCTTGCTCCACATGCTCTCAACACACACAGCTCCTTGCTCTGCATGCTCCCAACACCCACAGCCCCTTGCTTCACATGCTCTCAACACCCACAGTCCCTTGCTTCACATGCTCTCAACACCCACAGCCCCTTGCTTCACATGCTCTCAACACCCACAGCTCCTTGCTCCACATGCTCTCAACACTCACAGCTCCTTGCTCCACATGCTCTCAACACTCACAGCCCCTTGCTTCACATGCTCTCAACACCCACAGCCCCTTGCTCCACATGCTCTCAACACCCACAGCCCCTTGCTTCACATGCTCTCAACACCCACAGTCCCTTGCTTCACATGCTCTCAACACCCACAGCCCCTTGCTTCACATGCTCTCAACACCCACAGCTCCTTGCTCCACATGCTCTCAACACTCACAGCTCCTTGCTCCACATGCTCTCAACACTCACAGCCCCTTGCTCCACATGCTCTCAACACTCACAGCTCCTTGCTCCACATGCTCTCAACACTCACAGCCCCTCGCTTCACATGCTCCCAACACCCACAGCCCCTTGCTCCACATGCTCTCAACACCCACAGCTCCTTGCTCCACATGCTCTCAACACCCACAGCCCCTTGCTCTACATGCTCTCAACACACACAGCTCCTTGCTCTGCATGCTCCCAACACCCACAGCCCCTTGCTTCACATGCTCTCAACACCCACAGCCCCTTACTCCACATGCTCTCAACACCCACAACCCCTTGCTCTACATGCTCCCAACACTCACAGCCCCTTGCTGCACATGCTCTCAACACCCACAGCCCCTTGCTCCACATGCTCTCAACACTCACAGCCCCTTGCTTCACATGCTCTCAACACACACAGCTCCTTGCTCCACATGCTCTCAACACCCACAACCCCTTGCTCCACATGCTCTCAACACCCACAACCCCTTGCTCCACATGCTCTTAACACCCACAGCTCCTTGCTCCACATGCTCTCAACACTCACAGCCCCTTGCTTCACATGCTCTCAACACCCACAGCCCCTTGCTCCACATGCTCTCAACACTCACAGCCCCTTGCTTCACATGCTCTCAACACCCACAGCTCCTTGCTTCACATGCTCTCAACACCCACAACCCCTTGCTCCACATGCTCTCAACACCCAAAGCCCCTTGCTTCACATGCTCTCAACACCCACAGCTCCTTGCTCCACATGCTCTCAACACTCACAGCCCCTTGCTCCACATGCTCTCAACACCCACAACCCCTTGCTCCACATGCTCTCAACACCCACAGCCCCTTGCTTCACATGCTCTCAACACTCACAACCCCTTGCTCCACATGCTCTCAACACCCACAACCCCTTGCTCCACATGCTCTCAACACCCACAGCTCCTTGCTCCACATGCTCTCAACACCCACAGCCCCTTGCTTCACATGCTCTCAACACCCACAGCTCCTTGCTCCACATGCTCTCAACACACACAGCTCCTTGCTCTGCATGCTCCCAACACCCACAGCCCCTTGCTCCACATGCTCTCAACACCCACAGCCCCTTGCTTCACATGCTCTCAACACCCACAGCCCCTTGCTCCACATGCTCTCAACACTCACAGCCCCTTGCTCCACATGCTCTCAACACCCACAACCCCTTGCTCCACATGCTCTCAACACCCACAGCTCCTTGCTCCACATGCTCTCAACACCCACAGCCCCTTGCTTCACATGCTCTCAACACCCACAGCTCCTTGCTCCACATGCTCTCAACACTCACAGCCCCTTGCTCCACATGCTCTCAACACCCACAGCTCCTTGCTTCACATGCTCTCAACACCCACAGCCCCTTGCTCCACATGCTCTCAACACCCACAACCCCTTGCTCCACATGCTCCCAACACCCACAGCCCCTTGCTCCACATGCTCTCAACACTCACAGCCCCTTGCTCTACATGCTCTCAACACCCACAGCTCCTTGCTCCACATGCTCTCAACACCCACAGCTCCTTGCTCCACATGCTCTCAACACCCACAGCTCCTTGCTCCACATGCTCTCAACACCCACAACCCCTTGCTCCACATGCTCTCAACACCCACAGCCCCTTGCTCCACCTGCTCCCAACACCCACAACCCCTTGCTCCACATGCTCTCAACACCCACAGCTCCTTGCTCCACATGCTCTCAACACTCACAGCCCCTTGCTCCACATGCTCTCAACACCCACAGCCCCTTGCTCTACATGCTCCCAACACCCACAGCCCCTTGCTCCACATGCTCTCAACACACACAACCCCTTGCTTCACATGCTCTCAACACCCACAGCTCCTTGCTTCACATGCTCTCAACACACACAAACCCTTGCTTCACATGCTCTCAACACTCACAGCCCCTTGCTCCACCTGCTCTCAACACCCACAGCCCCTTGCTTCACATGCTCTCAACACCCACAGCCCCTTGCTCCACATGCTCTCAACACACACAGCTCCTTGAACCACATGCTCTCAACACCCACAGCTCCTTGCTCCACATGCTCTCAACACACACAAACCCTTGCTTCACATGCTCTCAACACTCACAGCCCCTTGCTCCACATGCTCTCAACACCCACAGCCCCTTGCTTCACATGCTCTCAACACCCACAGCCCCTTGCTCCACATGCTCTCAACACACACAGCTCCTTGAACCACATGCTCTCAACACCCACAGCTCCTTGCTCCACATGCTCTCAACACCCACAGCCCCTTGCTCCACATGCTCCCAACACCCACAGCCCCTTGCTCCACACGCTCTCAACACCCACAGCCCCTTGCTCCAAATGCTCTCAACACTCACAGCCCCTTGCTCCACATGCTCTCAACACACACAGCCCCTTGCTCCACATGCTCCCAACACACACAGCTCCTTGCTCCACATGCTCTCAACACACACAGCTCCTTGCTCCACATGCTCTCAACACCCACAGCCCCATGCTCCACATGCTCCCAACACCCACAGCCCCTTGCTCCACATGCTCTCAACACCCACAGCCCCTTGCTCCACATGCTCTCAACACCCACAGCTCCTTGCTCCACATGCTCTCAACACTCACAGCCCCTTGCTCCACATGCTCTCAACACCCACAGCTCCTTGCTCCACATGCTCCCAACACACACAGCTCCTTGAACCACATGCTCTCAACACCCACAGCCCCTTGCTCCACATGCTCTCAACACCCACAGCCCCTTGCTCCACATGCTCTCAACACCCACAGCTCCTTGCTCCACATGCTCCCAACACACACAGCTCCTTGAACCACATGCTCTCAACACCCACAGCTCCTTGCTCCACATGCTCTCAACACCCACAGCTCCTTGCTCCACATGCTCTCAACACCCACAGCTCCTTGCTCCACATGCTCCCAACACACACAGCCCCTTGCTCCACATGCTCTCAACACCCACAGCTCCTTGCTCCACATGCTCTCAACACCCACAACCCCTTGCTCCACATGCTCCCAACACCCACAGCCCCTTGCTCCACACGCTCTCAACACCCACAGCCCCTTGCTCCAAATGCTCTCAACACTCACAGCCCCTTGCTCCACATGCTCTCAACACACACAGCCCCTTGCTCCACATGCTCCCAACACACACAGCTCCTTGCTCCACATGCTCTCAACACACACAGCTCCTTGCTCCACATGCTCTCAACACCCACAGCCCCATGCTCCACATGCTCCCAACACACACAGCTCCTTGCTCCACATGCTCTCAACACCCACAGCTCCTTGCTTCACATGCTCTCAACACCCACAGCTCCTTGCTTCACATGCTATCAACACCCACAGCCCCTTGCTCCACATGCTCCCAACACACACAGCCCCTTGCTCCACATGCTCTCAACACACACAGCCCCTTGCTTCACATGCTCTCAACACCCACAGCCCCTTGCTTCACATGCTCTCAACACACACAGCCCCTTGCTCCACATGCTCTCAACACCCACAGCCCCTTGCTCCACATGCTCTCAACACACACAGCCCCTTGCTCCACATGCTCTCAACACTCACAGCCCCTTGCTTCACATGCTCTCAACACTCACAGCCCCTTGCTCCACATGCTCTCAACACCCACAGCTCCTTGCTCCACATGCTCTCAACACCCACAGCCCCTTGCTTCACATGCTCTCAACACTCACAGCCCCTTGCTCCACATGCTCTCAACACCCACAGCTCCTTGCTCCACATGCTCTCAACACCCACAGCCCCTTGCTTCACATGCTCTCAACACTCACAGCCCCTTGCTTCACATGCTCCCAACACACACAGCCCCTTGCTCCACATGCTCCCAACACCCACAGCCCCTTGCTCCACACGCTCTCAACACCCACAGCCCCTTGCTCCAAATGCTCTCAACACTCACAGCCCCTTGCTTCACATGCTCTCAACACCCACAGCTCCTTGCTCCACATGCTCCCAACACCCACAGCCCCTTGCTCCACATGCTCTCATCACCCACAGCCCCTTGCTCCACATGCTCTCAACACCCACAACCCCTTGCTTCACATGCTCTCATCACCCACAGCCCCTTGCTCCACATGCTCTCAACACCCACAACCCCTTGCTTCACATGCTCTCAACACACACAACCCCTTGCTTCACATGCTCTCAACACCCACAGCCCCTTGCTCCACATGCTCTCAACACCCACAGCCCCTTGCTCCACCTGCTCTCAACACCCACAGCCCCTTGCTCCACCTGCTCTCAACACCCACAACCCCTTGCTTCACATGCTCTCAACACCCACAGCTCCTTGCTCCACATGCTCTCAACACCCACAGCTCCTTGCTCCACATGCTCTCAACACCCACAACCCCTTGCTTCACATGCTCTCAACACACACAACCCCTTGCTTCACATGCTCTCAACACCCACAGCCCCTTGCTTCACATGCTCTCAACACTCACAGCCCCTTGCTCCACCTGCTCCCAACACACACAACCCCTTGCTTCACATGCTCTCAACACTCACAACCCCTTGCTCCACATGCTCTCAACACCCACAACCCCTTGCTCCACATGCTCTCAACACTCACAGCCCCTTTCTCCACCTGCTCCCAACACCCACAGCTCCTTGCTCCACATGCTCTCAACACCCACAGCTCCTTGCTCCACATGCTCTCAACACTCACAGCTCCTTGCTCCACATGCTCTCAACACCCACAGCCCCTTGCTCTACATGCTCTCAACACCCACAGCTCCTTGCTCCACATGCTCTCAACACCCACAGCTCCTTGCTCTACATGCTCTCAACACCCACAGCTCCTTGCTCCACATGCTCTCAACACCCACAGCCCCTTGCTTCACATGCTCTCAACACCCACAGCCCCTTGCTCTACATGCTCTCAACACCCACAGCCCCTTGCTTCACATGCTCTCAACACCCACAACCCCTTGCTTCACATGCTCTCAACACCCACAGCCCCTTGCTCTACATGCTCTCAACACCCACAGCTCCTTGCTCCACATGCTCTCAACACCCACAACCCCTTGCTCCACATGCTCTCAACACCCACAGCTCCTTGCTCCACATGCTCTCAACACCCACAGCCCCTTACTCCACATGCTCTCAACACCCACAGCCCCTTGCTCCACATGCTCTCAACACCCACAGCTCCTTGCTCCACATGCTCTCAACACCCACAGCCCCTTGCTTCACATGCTCTCAACACACACAGCTCCTTGCTTAACATGCTCCCAACACTCACAGCCCCTTGCTCCACATGCTCTCAACACCCACAGCCCCTTGCTTCACATGCTCTCAACACTCACAGCCCCTTGCTCTACATGCTCTCAACACTCACAGCCCCTTGCTCCACATGCTCTCAACACCCACAGCCCCTTGCTTCACATGCTCCCAACACTCACAGCTCCTTGCTTCACATGCTCTCAACACACACAGCCCCTTTCTCCACCTGCTCCCAACACACACAGCCCCTTGCTCCACATGCTCTCAACACCCACAGCTCCTTGCTTCACATGCTCCCAACACTCACAGCTCCTTGCTCCACATGCTCTCAACACCCACAGCTCCTTGCTCCACATGCTCTCAACACCCACAGCTCCTTGCTCTACATGCTCTCAACACCCACAGCTCCTTGCTCTACATGCTCTCAACACCCACAGCTCCTTGCTCCACATGCTCTCAACACCCACAGCCCCTTGCTTCACATGCTCTCAACACCCACAGCCCCTTGCTCTACATGCTCTCAACACCCACAGCCCCTTGCTTCACATGCTCTCAACACCCACAACCCCTTGCTTCACATGCTCTCAACACTCACAGCCCCTTGCTCTACATGCTCTCAACACTCACAGCCCCTTGCTCCACATGCTCTCAACACCCACAGCCCCTTGCTTCACATGCTCCCAACACTCACAGCTCCTTGCTCCACATGCTCTCAACACCCACAGCTCCTTGCTCCACATGCTCTCAACACCCACAGCTCCTTGCTCTACATGCTCTCAACACCCACAGCTCCTTGCTCCACATGCTCTCAACACACACAGCCCCATGCTCTACATGCTCTCAACACTCACAGCCCCTTGCTCCACATGCTCTCAACACTCACAGCCCCTTGCTTCACATGCTCTCAACACACACAGCCCCTTGCTCCACATGCTCCCAACACCCACAGCCCCTTGCTCCACATGCTCTCAACACCCACAGCTCCTTGCTCTACATGCTCTCAATACCCACAGCCCCTTGCTTCACATGCTCTCAACACACACAGCCCCTTGCTTCACATGCTCTCAACACCCACAGCCCCTTGCTCTACATGCTCTCAACACCCACAGCCCCTTGCTTCACATGCTCTCAACACCCACAGCCCCTTGCTTCACATGCTCTCAACACCCACAACCCCTTGCTTCACATGCTCTCAACACCCACAGCCCCTTGCTCTACATGCTCTCAACACCCACAGCTCCTTGCTCCACATGCTCTCAACACCCACAACCCCTTGCTCCACATGCTCTCAACACCCACAGCTCCTTGCTCCACATGCTCTCAACACCCACAGCCCCTTACTCCACATGCTCTCAACACCCACAGCCCCTTGCTCCACATGCTCTCAACACCCACAGCTCCTTGCTCCACATGCTCTCAACACCCACAGCCCCTTGCTTCACATGCTCTCAACACACACAGCTCCTTGCTTAACATGCTCCCAACACTCACAGCCCCTTGCTCCACATGCTCTCAACACCCACAGCCCCTTGCTTCACATGCTCTCAACACTCACAGCCCCTTGCTCTACATGCTCTCAACACTCACAGCCCCTTGCTCCACATGCTCTCAACACTCACAGCCCCTTGCTCCACATGCTCTCAACACCCACAACCCCTTGCTTCACATGCTCCCAACACTCACAGCCCCTTGCTTCACATGCTCTCAACACCCACAGCCCCTTGCTCCACATGCTCTCAACACCCACAGCCCCTTGCTCTACATGCTCTCAACACCCACAACCCCTTGCTCCACATGCTCTCAACACTCACAGCCCCTTGCTTCACATGCTATCAACACCCACAGCCCCTTGCTCCACATGCTCTCAACACCCACAGCCCCTTGCTCTACATGCTCTCAACACCCACAGCCCCTTGCTCCACATGCTCTCAACACTCACAGCCCCTTGCTCCACATGCTCTCAACACTCACAGCCCCTTGCTCCACATGCTCTCAACACCCACAACCCCTTGCTCTACATGCTCTCAACACCCACAACCCCTTGCTTCACATGCTCTCAACACCCACAGCCCCTTGCTTCACATGCTCTCAACACCCACAGCCCCTTGCTTCACATGCTCTCAACATTCACAGTCCCTTGCTCCACATGCTCTCAACACCCACAGCTCCTTGCTTCACATGCTCCCAACACTCACAACCCCTTGCTCCACATGCTCTCAACACCCACAACCCCTTGCTCCACATGCTCTCAACACCCACAGCCCCTTGATCCACATGCTCCCAACACCCACAGCCCCTTGCTCTACATGCTCTCAACACCCACAGCCCCTTGCTCCACATGCTCCCAACACCCACAGCCCCTTGCTCCACATGCTCTCAACACACACAGCCCCTTGCTCTGCATGCTCTCAACACACACAGCTCCTTGCTCCACATGCTCTCAACACCCACAGCCCCTTGCTTCACATGCTCTCAACACACACAGCTCCTTGCTTCACATGCTCCCAACACTCACAGCCCCTTGCTTCACATGCTCTCAACACCCACAGCCCCTTGCTTCACATGCTCTCAACACTCACAGCCCCTTGCTCTACATGCTCTCAACACTCACAGCCCCTTGCTCCACATGCTCTCAACACTCACAGCCCCTTGCTCCACATGCTCTCAACACCCACAACCCCTTGCTTCACATGCTCCCAACACTCACAGCCCCTTGCTTCACATGCTCTCAACACCCACAGCCCCTTGCTCCACATGCTCTCAACAAACACAGCCCCTTGCTCCACATGCTCTCAACACTCACAGCCCCTTGCTCCACATGCTCTCAACACCCACAACCCCTTGCTTCACATGCTCCCAACACTCACAGCCCCTTGCTTCACATGCTCTCAACACTCACAGCCCCTTGCTCTACATGCTCTCAACACTCACAGCCCCTTGCTCCACATGCTCTCAACACCCACAGCCCCTTGCTCTACATGCTGTCAACACCCACAGCCCCTTGCTTCACAAGCTCTCAACACCCACAGCCCCTTGCTTCACATGCTCTCAACACTCACAGCCCCTTGCTTCACATGCTCTCAACACTCACAGCCCCTTGCTTCACATGCTCTCAACACACACAGCCCCTTGCTTCACATGCTCTCAACACACACAGCCCCTTGCTCCACATGCTCTCAACACTCACAGCCCCTTGCTCCACATGCTCTCAACACCCACAGCCCCTTGCTTCACAAGCTCTCAACACCCACAGCCCCTTGCTTCACATGCTCTCAACACTCACAGCCCCTTGCTTCACATGCTCTCAACACACACAGCCCCTTGCTTCACATGCTCTCAACACTCACAGCCCCTTGCTTCACATGCTCTCAACACTCACAGCCCCTTGCTTCACATGCTCTCAACACACACAGCCACTTGCTCTACATGCTCTCAACACTCACAGACCCTTGCTCCACATGCTCTCAACCCCCACAACCCCTTGCTCCACATGCTCCCAACACCCACAGCTCCTTGCTTCACATGCTCTCAACACCCACAGCCCCTTGCTCCACATGCTCTCACACCCACAGCCCCTTGCTTCACATGCTCTCAACACCCACAGCCCCTTGCTCCACATGCTCTCAACACCCACAGCTCCTTGCTTCACATGCTCTCAACACCCACAGCCCCTTGCTCCACCTGCTCCCAACACCCACAGCTCCTTGCTCTACATGCTCTCAACACCCACAACCCCTTGCTTCACATGCTCTCAACACACACAGCCCCTTGCTCCACATGCTCTCAACACCCACAGCCCCTTGCTCCACATGCTCCCAACACCCACAGCCCCTTGCTCCACATGCTCTCAACACCCACAACCCCTTGCTCCACATGCTCTCAACACCCACAGCCCCATGCTCCACATGCTCTCAACACACACAACACCTGGCTTCACATGCTCCCAACACCCACAGCCCCTTGCTCCACCTGCTCCAAACACACACAGCCCCTTGCTCCACCTGCTCTCAACACCCACAGCTCCTTGCTTCACATGCTCTCAACACACACAACCCCTTGCTCCACATGCTCTCAACACCCACAGCTCCTTGCTTCACATGCTCTCAACACCCACAGCCCCTTGCTCCACATGCTCTCAACACCCACAGCCCCTTGCTTCACATGCTCTCAACACCCACAGCTCCTTGCTCTACATGCTCTCAACACCCACAGCACCTTGCTTCACATGCTCTCAACACTCACAGCCCCTTGCTTCACATGCTTCCAACACCCACAGCCCCTTGCTCCACATGCTCCAAACACACACATCCCCTTGCTCCACATGCTCTCAACACCCACAGCCCCTTGCTCCACATGCTCTCAACACCCACAGCTCCTTGCTTCACATGCTCTCAACACCCACAGCCCCTTGCTCCACATGCTCTCAACACCCACAGCCCCTTGCTCCACATGCTCTCAACACCCACAGCCCCTTGCTTCACATGCTCTCAACACCCACAGCTCCTTGCTCTACATGCTCTCAACACCCACAGCCCCTTGCTGCACATGCTCTCAACACCCACAGCCCCTTGCTCCACATGCTCTCAACACCTACAGCCCCTTGCTCCACATGCTCTCAACACCCACAACCCCTTGCTCCACATGCTCTCAACACCCACAGCTCCTTGCTCCACATGCTCTCAACACCCACAGCCCCTTGCTCCACATGCTCTCAACACCCACAGCCCCTTGCTTCACATGCTCTCAACACCCACAACCCCTTGCTCCACATACTCTCAACACACACATTTCCTTGCTCTACATGCTCTCAACACCCACAGCCCCTTGCTCCACATGCTCTCAACACACACAACCCCTTGCTCCACATGCTCCCAACACCCACAACCCCTTGCTCCACATGCTCTCAACACCCACAGCCCCTTGCTCCACATGCTCTCAACACCCACAGCCCCTTGCTCCACATGCTCCAAACACACACAGCCCCTTGCTCCACCTGCTCTCAACACTCACAGCCCCTTGCTCCACATGCTCTCAACACTCACAACCCCTTGCTCCACATGCTCCCAACACCCACAGCCCCTTGCTCCACCTGCTCTCAACACTCACAGCCCCTTGCTCCACATGCTCCCAACACCCACAGCCCCTTGCTCTACATGCTCTCAACACCCACAACCCCTTGCTCCACATGCTCTCAACACCCACAGCTTCTTGCTCTACATGCTCACAACACCCACAGCTCCTTGCTTCACATGCTCTCAACACCCACAGCCCCTTGCTTCACATGCTCTCAACACCCACAACCCCTTGCTCCACATGCTCTCAACACCCACAACCCCTTGCTCCACCTGCTCCCAACACCCACAGCCCCTTGCTTCACATGCTCTCAACACTCACAGCCCCTTGCTCCACATGCTCTCAACACTCACGGCCTCTTGCTTCACATGCTCTCAACACCCACAGCCCCTTGCTTCACATGCTCCCAACACCCACAGCCCCTTGCTCCACATGCTCTCAACACCCACAACCCCTTGCTTCACATGCTCTCAACACCCACAGCCCCTTGCTTCACATGCTCCCAACACCCACAGCCCCTTGCTCCACATGCTCTCAACACTCACAGCTCCTTGCTTCACATGCTCTCAACACCCACAGCCCCTTGCTCTACATGCTCTCAACACCCAAAGCCCCTTGCTTCACATGCTCTCAACACTCACAGCCCCTTGCTTCACATGCTCTCAACACACACAGCTCCTTGCTCCACATGCTCTCAACACCCACAGCCCCTTGCTTCACATGCTCTCAACACTCACAGCCCCTTGCTCCACATGCTCTCAACACCCACAACCCCTTGCTTCACATGCTCTCAACACCCACAGCCTCTTGCTCTACATGCTCTCAACACTCACAGCCCCTTGCTCCACATGCTCTCAACACCCACAGCCCCTTGCTCCACATGCTCTCAACACCCACAGCCCCTTGCTCCACATGCTCTCAACACCCACAACCCCTTGCTCCACATGCTCTCAACACCCACAACTCCTTGCTCCACATGCTCTCAACACCCACAGCCCCTTGCTCTACATGCTCTCAACACCCACAGCCCCTTGCTTCACATGCTCTCAACACACACAGCCCCTTGCTCCACATGCTCTCAACACCCACAACCCCTTGCTCCATATGCTCTCAACACTCACAGCCCCTTGCTCTACATGCTCTCAACACCCACAACCCCTTGCTCCACATGCTCTCAACACCCACAGCCCCTTGCTCTACATGCTCCCGACACCCACAGCCCGTTGCTCCACATGCTCCCAACACCCACAGCCCCTTGCTCCACATGCTCTCAACACTCACAGCTCCTTGCTCCACATGCTCTCAACACCCACAGCTCCTTGCTTCACATGCTCTCAACACCCACAGCTCCTTGCTTCACATGCTCTCAACACACACAACCCCTTGCTCCACATGCTCTCAACACCCACAGCAACTTGCTTCACCTGCTCCCAACACCCACAGCCCCTTGCTCCACATGCTCTCAACACCCACAACCCCTTGCTCCACATGCTCTCAACACCCACAGCCCCTTGCTTCACATGCTCCCAACACCCACAGCCCCTTGCTCCACATGCTCTCAACACCCACAACCCCTTGCTTCACATGCTCTCAACACACACAACCCCTTGCTCCACATGCTCTCAACACCCACAGCCCCTTGCTTCACATGCTCCCAACACCCACAGCCCCTTGCTCCACATGCTCTCAACACCCACAACCCCTTGCTCCACATGCTCTCAACACTCACAGCCCCTTGCTCTACATGCTCTCAACACCCACAACCCCTTGCTCCACATGCTCTCAACACCCACAGCCCCTTGCTCTACATGCTCCCGACACCCACAGCCCCTTGCTCCACATGCTCCCGACACCCACAGCCCCTTGCTCCACTTGCTCCCAACACCCACAGCCCCTTGCTCCACATGCTCCCAACACCCACAGCCCCTTGCTCCACATGCTCTCAACACCCACAGCCCCTTGCTCCACATGCTCTCAACACTCACAGCCCCTTGCTCTACATGCTCTCAACACCCACAACCTCTTGCTCCACATGCTCTCAACACCCACAGCCCCTTGCTCCACATGCTCTCAACAACCACAACCCCTTGCTCCACATGCTCTCAACACTCACAGCTCCTTGCTCCACATGCTCTCAACACCCACAGCCCCTTGCTCCACATGCTCTCAACACCCACAGCTCCTTGCTTCACATGCTCCCAACACCCACAGCCCCTTGCTCCACATGCTCCCAACACCCACAACCCCTTGCTCTTCATGCTCTCAACACACACAGCTCCTTGCTCCACATGCTCTCAACACACACAGCCCCTTGCTCTACATGCTCTCAACACTCACAGCCCCTTGCTTCACATGCTCTCAACACCCACAACCCCTTGCTCCACATGCTCCCAACACCCACAACCCCTTGCTCCACATGCTCTCAACACCCACAACCCCTTGCTCCACATGCTCTCAACACACACAGCTCCTTGCTCCACATGCTCCCGACACCCACAGCCCCTTGCTCCACATGCTCTCAACACCCACAGCTCCTTGCTTCACATGCTCTCAACACCCACAGCTCCTAGCTCCACATGCTCTCAACACTCACAGCCCCTTGCTCCACATGCTCTCAACACCCACAGCTCCTTGCTCCACATGCTCCCAACACCCACAGCCCCTTGCTCCACATGCTCTCAACACCCACAGCCCCTTGCTCCACATGCTCTCAACACACACAACCCCTTGCTCTACATGCTCTCAACACCCACAGCTCCTTGCTTCACATGCTCTCAACACCCACAGCCCCTTGCTCAACATGCTCTCAACACACACAGCCCCTTGCTCCACATGCTCTCAACACCCACAGCCCCTTGCTCCACATGCTCTCAACACCCACAGCTCCTTGCTCTACATGCTCTCAACACCCACAGCACCTTGCTCCACATGCTCCCAACACCCACAGCCCCTTGCTCTACATGCTCTCAACACCCACAACCCCTTGCTCTACATGCTCCCAACACCCACAGCCCCTTGCTCCACATGCTCCCAACACCCACAGCCCCTTGCTCTACATGCTCTCAACACCCACAGCCCCTTGCTCTACATGCTCCCAACACCCACAGCCCCTTGCTCTACATGCTCTCAACACCCACAGCCCCTTGCTCCACATGCTCTCAACACCCACAGCCCCTTGCTCCACATGCTCCCAACACCCACAGCCCCTTGCTCTACATGCTCTCAACACCCACAGCCCCTTGCTCTACATGCTCTCAACAACCACAACCTCTTGCTCCACATGCTCTCAACACCCACAGCCCCTTGCTCTACATGCTCTCAACAACCACAGCCCCTTGCTCCACATGCTCTCAACACCCACAGCCCCTTGCTCCACATGCTCTCAACAACCACAGCCCCTTGCTTCACATGCTCCCAACACCCACAACCCCTTGCTTCACATGCTCCCAACACACACAGCCCCTCGCTCCACATGCTCTCAACACCCACAGCCCCTTGCTCTACATGCTCTCAACACCCACAACCCCTTGCTCCACATGCTCTCAACACACACAACCCCTTGCTCTACATGCTCTCAACACCCACAGCCCCTTGCTCCACATGCTCTCAACACCCACAGCCCCTTGCTCCACATGCTCTCAACACCCACAGTCCCTTGCTCCACATGCTCTCAACACTCACAAGCCCTTGCTCCACATGCTCTCAACACCCACAACCCCTTGCTCTACATGCTCTCAACACTCACAGCCCCTTGCTCCACATGCTCTCAACACCCACAGCCCCTTGCTCCACATGCTCTCACACCCACAGCCCCTTGCTCCACCTGCTCCCAACACACACAGCCCCTTGCTCTACATGCTCTCAACACACACAGCCCCTTGCTCTACATGCTCCCAACACCCACAGCCCCTTGCTGCACATGCTCTCAACACCCACAGCCCCTTGCTTCACATGCTCTCAACACCCACAACCCCTTGCTCCACATGCTCTCAACACTCACAGCTCCTTGCTCCACATGCTCTCAACACTCACAGCTCCTTGCTCCACATGCTCTCAACACCCACAACCCCTTGCTTCACATGCTCTCAACACCCACAACCCCTTGCTTCACATGCTCTCAACACCCACAACCCCTTGCTCTACATGCTCCCAACACCCACAACCCCTTGCTCCACATGCTCTCAACACTCACAGCTCCTTGCTACACATGCTCTCAACACCCACAGCCCTTTGCTCCACATGCTCTCAACACCCACAGCCCCTTGCTCCACATGCTCTCAACACCCACAGCCCCTTGCTTCACATGCTCTCAACACCCACAACCAATTGCTTCACATGCTCTCATCACCCACAGCCCCTTGCTCCACATGCTCTCAACACCCACAGCCCCCTGCTCCACATGCTCTCAACACCCACAGCCCCTTGCTTCACATGCTCTCAACACCCACAGCCCCTTGCTCCACATGCTCTCAACACCCACAGCCCCTTGCTCCACATGCTCTCAACACCCACAGCCCCTTGCTTCACATGCTCTCAACACCCACAACCCCTTGCTCCACATGCTCTCAACACTCACAGCTCCTTGCTCCACATGCTATCAACACTCACAGCCCCTTGCTTCACATGCTCTCAACACACACAACCCCTTGCTCTACATGCTCTCAACACCCACAGCCCCTTGCTTCACATGCTCTCAACACCCACAGCCCCTTGCTCCACATGCTCTCAACACCCACAGCCCCTTGCTCCACATGCTCTCAACACACACAGCCCCTTGCTCCACATGCTCCCAACACACACAGCTCCTTGCTTCACATGCTCTCAACACCCACAGCCCCTTGCTCCACATGCTCTCAACACCCACAGCCCCTTGCTTCACATGCTCTCAACACCCACAGCCCCTTGCTCCACATGCTCTCAACACCCACAGCCCCTTGCTTCACATGCTCTCAACACCCACAACCAATTGCTTCACATGCTCTCAACACCCACAGCCCCTTGCTCCACATGCTCTCAACACCCACAGCCCCCTGCTCCACATGCTCTCAACACCCACAGCTCCTTGCTTCACATGCTCTCAACACCCACAGCCCCTTGCTCCACATGCTCTCAACACCCACAGCCCCTTGCTTCACATGCTCTCAACACCCACAACCCCTTGCTCCACATGCTCTCAACACTCACAGCTCCTTGCTCCACATGCTCTCAACACTCACAGCTCCTTGCTCCACATGCTCTCAACACCCACAACCCCTTGCTTCACATGCTCTCAACACCCACAACCCCTTGCTTCACATGCTCTCAACACCCACAACCCCTTGCTCTACATGCTCCCAACACCCACAACCCCTTGCTCCACATGCTCTCAACACTCACAGCTCCTTGCTCCACATGCTCCCAACACCCACAACCCCTTGCTCCACATGCTCTCAACACCCACAGCCCCTTGCTCCACATGCTCTCAACACCCACAGCCCCTTGCTTCACATGCTCTCAACACCCACAACCCCTTGCTTCACATGCTCTCAACACCCACAACCCCTTGCTCCACATGCTCTCAACACTCACAGCTCCTTGCTCCACATGCTCTCAACACCCACAACCCCTTGCTTCACATGCTCTCAACACCCACAACCCCTTGCTTCACATGCTCTCAACACCCACAGCCCCTTGCTCCACATGCTCTCAACACCCACAGCCCCTTGCTTCACATGCTCTCAACACCCACAACCCCTTGCTTCACATGCTCTCAACACCCACAGCCCCTTACTCCACATGCTCTCAACACCCACAGCTCCTTGCTCCACATGCTCTCAACACTCACAGCCTCTTGCTCTACATGCTCTCAACACCCACAGCCCCTTGCTCCACATGCTCTCAACAACCACAACCTCTTGCTCCACATGCTCTCAACACCCACAGCCCCTTGCTCCACATGCTCTCAACAACCACAACCCCTTGCTCCACATGCTCTCAACACCCACAGCCCCTTGCTCCACATGCTCTCAACACTCACAGCCCCTTGCTCCACATGCTCTCAACACTCACAGCTCCTTGCTCCACATGCTCTCAACACCCACAACCCCTTGCTTCACATGCTCTCAACACCCACAACCCCTTGCTCCACATGCTCTCAACACCCACAGCCCCTTGCTTCACATGCTCTCAACACCCACAACCCCTTGCTTCACATGCTCTCAACACCCACAACCCCTTGCTCCACATGCTCTCAACACCCACAGCCCCCTGCTCCACATGCTCTCAACACCCACAGCCCCTTGCTTCACATGCTCTCAACACCCACAGCCCCTTGCTCTACATGCTCTCAACACTCACAGCCCCTTGCTTCACATGCTCTCAACACCCACAGCCCCTTGCTCCACATGCTCTCAACACCCACAGCCCCCTGCTCCACATGCTCTCAACACCCACAGCCCCTTGCTTCACATGCTCTCAACACCCACAGCCCCTTGCTCCACATGCTCTCAACACCCACAGCCCCCTGCTCCACATGCTCTCAACACCCACAGCCCCTTGCTTCACATGCTCTCAACACCCACAGCCCCTTGCTCTACATGCTCTCAACACTCACAACCCCTTGCTCCACATGCTCTCAACACCCACAGCCCCCTGCTCCACATGCTCTCAACACCCACAGCCCCTTGCTTCACATGCTCTCAACACCCACAACCCCCTTGCTCCACATGCTCCCAAAACCCACAACCCCTTGCTCCACATGCTCTCAACACCCACAGCCCCCTGCTCCACATGCTCTCAACACCCACAGCCCCTTGCTTCACATGCTCTCAACACCCACAGCCCCCTGCTCCACATGCTCTCAACACTCACAACCCCTTGCTCCACATGCTCTCAACACCCACAGCCCCCTGCTCCACATGCTCTCAACACCCACAGCCCCTTGCTTCACATGCTCTCAACACCCACAACCCCTTGCTCCACATGCTCCCAACACCCACAACCCCTTGCTCCACATGCTCTCAACACCCACAGCCCCTTGCTTCACATGCTCTCAAAACCCACAACCCCTTGCTCCACATGCTCCCAACACCCACAACCCCTTGCTCCACATGCTCTCAACACCCACAGCCCCCTGCTCCACATGCTCTCAACACTCACAACCCCTTGCTCCACATGCTCTCAACACCCACAGCCCCCTGCTCCACATGCTCTCAACACCCACAGCCCCTTGCTTCACATGCTCTCAACACCCACAGCCCCTTGCTTCACATGCTCTCAACACCCACAGCCCCTTGCTCCACATGCTCTCAACACCCACAGCCCCCTGCTCCACATGCTCTCAACACCCACAGCCCCTTGCTTCACATGCTCTCAACACCCACAGCCCCTTGCTCTACATGCTCTCAACACTCACAGCCCCTTGCTTCACATGCTCTCAACATCCACAGCCCCTTGCTTCACATGCTCCCAACACCCACAGCTCCTTGCTCCACATGCTCTCAACACTCACAGCCCCTTGCTTCACATGCTCTCAACACCCACAACCCCTTGCTCTACATGCTCTCAACACCCACAGCCCCTTGCTGCACATGCTCTCAACACCCACAGCCCCTTGCTCCACATGCTCTCGACACTCACAGCCCCTTGCTCCACCTGCTGTCAACACCCACAACCCCTTGCTTCACATGCTCTCAACACCCACAGCCCCTTGCTGCACATGCTCTCAACACCCACAGCCCCTTGCTCCACCTGCTGTCAACACCCACAACCCCTTGCTTCACATGCTCTCAACACCCACAGCCCCTTGCTGCACATGCTCTCAACACCCACAGCCCCTTGCTCCACATGCTCTCAACACTCACAGCCCCTTGCTCCACCTGCTGTCAACACCCACAACCCCTTGCTTCACATGCTCTCAACACCCACAGCCCCTTGCTCTACATGCTCTCAACACCCACACCCCCTTGCTCCACATGCTCTCAACACCCACAACCCCTTGCTCCACATGCTCCCAACACCCACAGCCCCTTACTCCACATGCTCTCAACACCCACAGCCCCTTGCTTCACATGCTCTCAACAACCACAACCTCTTGCTCTACATGCTCTCAACACCCACAGCCCCTTGCTCCACATGCTCTCAACAACCACAACCTCTTGCTCTACATGCTCTCAACACCCACAGCCCCTTGCTCTACATGCTCTCAACACCCACAGCCCCTTGCTCTACATGCTCTCAACACCCACAGGCCCTTGCTCTACATGCTCTCAACACCCACAGCCCCTTGCTCCACATGCTCTCAACAACCACAACCTCTTGCTCCACATGCTCTCAACACCCACAGCCCCTTGCTCCACATGCTCTCAACACCCACAGCCCCTTGCTTCACATGCTCTCAACACCCACAGCCCCTTGCTCCACATGCTCCCAACACCCACAGCCCCTTGCTTCACATGCTCTCAACACCTACAGCCCCTTGCTCTACATGCTCTCAACACCCACAACCCCTTGCTCCACATCCTCTCAACACCCACAGCCCCTTGCTTCACATGCTCCCAACACCCACAGCCCCTTGCTCCACATGCTCTCAACACCCACAGCCCCTTGCTTCACATGCTCTCAACACTCACAGCCCCTTGCTCCACATGCTCTCAACACCCACAGCACCTTGCTCCACATGCTCTCAACACACACAGCCCCTTGCTTCACATGCTCTCAACACCCACAGCCCCTTGCTCCACATGCTTTCACACTCACAGCCCCTTGCTCCACATGCTCTCAACACCCACAGCCCCTTGCTCCACATGCTCTCAACACTCTCAGCTCCTTGCTTCACATGCTCTCAACACCCACAACCCCTTGCTCCACATGCTCTCAACACCCACAGCCCCTTGCTCCACATGCTCTCAACAACCACAACCCCTTGCTCTACATGCTCTCAACACCCACAACCTCTTGCTCCACATGCTCTCAACACCCACAGCCCCTTGCTTCACATGCTCACAACAACCACAACCTCTTGCTCTACATGCTCTCAACACCCACAGCCCCTTGCTCCACATGCTCTCAACAACCACAACCTCTTGCTCCACATGCTCTCAACACCCACAGCACCTTGCTCCACATGCTCTCAACACTCACAGCTCCTTGCTCTACATGCTCTCAACACCCACAGCCCCTTGCTTCACATGCTCTCAACACCCACAGCACCTTGCTTCACATGCTCTCAACACCCACAGCCCCTTGCTCCACATGCTCCCAACACTCACAGCCCCTTGCTCCACATGCTCTCAACACCCACAGCCCCTTGCTTCACATGCTCTCAACACCCACAACCCCTTGCTCCACATGCTCTCAACACTCACAACCCCTTGCTTCACATGCTCTCAACAACCACAACCCCTTGCTCCACATGCTCTCAACACTCACAGCTCCTTGCTCCACATGCTCTCAACACTCACAGCCCCTTGCTCCACATGCTCTCAACACTCACAGCTCCTTGCTCCACATGCTCTCAACACACACAGCCCCTTGCTCCACATGCTCTCAACACCCACAGCCCCTTGCTCCACCTGCTCCCAACACACACAACCCCTTGCTCCACATGCTCTCAACACCCACAGCCCCTTGCTCCACATGCTCTCAACACCCACAGCACCTTGCTTCACATGCTCTCAACACTCACAGCCCCTTGCTTCACATGCTCTCAACACTCACAGCCCCTTGCTCCACATGCTCTCAACACCCACAGCTCCTTGCTCCACATGCTCTCAACACCCACAGCCCCTTGCTCCACATGCTCTCAACACTCACAACTCCTTGCTCCACATGCTCTCAACACCCACAGCTCCTTGCTCCACATGCTCCCAACACACACAGCCCCTTGCTCTGCATGCTCTCAACACCCACAGCCCCTTGCTCCACATGCTCTCAACACCCACAGCTCCTTGCTCCACATGCTCCCAACACACACAGCCCCTTGCTCTGCATGCTCTCAACACCCACAGCCCCTTGCTCCACATGCTCTCAACACCCACAGCTCCTTGCTCCACATGCTCCCAACACACACAGCCCCTTGCTCCACATGCTCTCAACACCCACAACCCCTTGCTTCACATGCTCTCAACACCCACAGCTCCTTGCTCCACATGCTCTCATCACACACAGCCCCTTGCTCCACATGCTCTCAACACCCACAGCCCCTTGCTTCACATGCTCTCAACACCCACAGCCCCCTGCTCCACATGCTCCCAACACACACAACCCCTTGCTTCACATGCTCCCAACACCCACAGCCCCTTGCTTCACATGCTCTCAACACACACAGCCCCTTGCTCCACATGCTCTCAACACCCACAACCCCTTGCTCCACATGCTCTCAACACCCACAACCCCTTGCTCCACATGCTCTCAACACCCACAGCTCCTTGCTCCACATGCTCTCAACACACACAGCCCCTTGCTCCACATGCTCTCAACACCCACAACCCCTTGCTCCACATGCTCTCAACACACACAGCCCCTTGCTCCACATGCTCTCAACACTCACAGCTCTTTGCTCCACATGCTCTCAACACTCACAGCTCCTTGCTCCACATGCTCTCAACACACACAGCCCCTTGCTCCACATGCTCTCAACACTCACAGCTCCTTGCTCCACATGCTCTCAACACACACAGCCCCTTGCTCCACATGCTCTCAACACCCACAACCCCTTGCTCCACATGCTCTCAACACACACAGCCCCTTGCTCCACATGCCCTCAACACCCACAACCCCTTGCTCCACATGCTCTCAACACCCACAACCCCTTGCTCCACATGCTCTCAACACCCACAACCCCTTGCTCCACATGCTCTCAACACCCACAACCCCTTGCTCCACATGCTCTCAACACCCACAACCCCTTGCTCCACATGCTCTCAACACCCACAACCCCTTGCTCCACATGCTCTCAACACCCACAACCCCTTGCTCCACCTGCTCCCAACACACACAACCCCTTGCTCCACATGCTCTCAACACCCACAGCCCCTTGCTCCACATGCTCTCAACACCCACAGCACCTTGCTTCACATGCTTCCAAAACACACAGCCCCTCGCTCCACATGCTCTCAACACCCACAGCCCCTCGCTCCACATGCTCTCAACACCCACAGCTCCTTGCTTCACATGCTCCCAACACCCACAGCCCCTTGCTCCACATGCTCTCAACACCCACAGCACCTTGCTTCACATGCTCTCAACACCCACAGCACCTTGCTTCACATGCTCCCAACACACACAGCCCCTTGCTCCACATGCTCTCAACACCCACAGCCCCTCGCTCCACATGCTCTCAACACCCACAGCTCCTTGCTTCACATGCTCCCAACACCCACAACCCCTTGCTCTACATGCTCTCAACACCCACAGCCCCTTGCTTCACATGCTCTCAACACCCACAGCCCCTTGCTCTACATGCTCTCAACACCCACAGCCCCTTGCTTCACATGCTCTCAACACCCACAGCCCCTTGCTCCACATGCTCTCAACACTCACAGCCCCTTGCTCCACATGCTCTCAACACTCACAGCTCCTTGCTCCACATGCTCTCAACACTCACAGCCCCTTGCTTCACATGCTCTCAACACTCACAGCCCCTTGCTCCACATGCTCTCAACACCCACAGCCCCTTGCTCCACATGCTCTCAACACCCACAACCCCTTGCTTCACATGCTCTCAACACCCACAGCCCCTTGCTCCACATGCTCTCAACACTCACAGCCCCTTGCTCCACATGCTCTCAACAATCACAGCTCCTTGCTCCACATGCTCTCAACACTCACAGCCCCTTGCTTCACATGCTCTCAACACACACAGCCCCTTGCTCCACATGCTCTCAACACCCACAGCACCTTGCTTCACATGCTCTCAACACCCACAGCATCTTGCTTCACATGCTCTCAACACCCACAGCCCCTTGCTCTACATGCTCTCAACACCCACAGCCCCTTGCTTCACATGCTCTCAACACCCACAGCCCCTTGCTCCACATGCTCTCAACACTCACAGCCCCTTGCTCCACATGCTCTCAACACCCACAGCTCCTTGCTTCACATGCTCTCAACACTCACAGCCCCTTGCTTCACATGCTCTCAACACACACAACCCCTTGCTTCACATGCTCTTAACACCCACAGCCCCTTGCTTCACATGCTCTCAACACCCACAGCCCCTTGCTCTATATGCTCTCAACACCCACAGCCCCTTGCTCCACATGCTCTCAACACCCACAGCTCCTTGCTTCACATGCTCTCAACACACACAGCTCCTTGCTTCACATGCTCTCAACACCCACAACCCATTGCTTCACATGCTCTCAACACTCACAGCCCCTTGCTTCACATGCTCCCAACACCCACAACCCCTTGCTCCACATGCTCTCAACACCCACAGCCCCTTGCTCCACATACTCTCAACACCCACAGCCCCTTGCTCCACATGCTCTCAACACCCACAACCCCTTGCTCCACATGCTCTCAACACCCACAGCCCCTTGCTCCACATGCTCTCAACACCCACAACCCCTTGCTTCACATGCTCCCAACACCCACAACCCCTTGCTCCACATGCTCTCAACACCCACAGCCCCTTGCTCCACATGCTCTCAACACCCACAGCCCCTTGCTCCACATGCTCTCAACACCCACAACCCCTTGCTCCACATGCTCTCAACACACACAGCCCCTTGCTCCACATGCTCTCAACACCCACAACCCCTTGCTTCACATGCTCTCAACACTCACAGCCCCTTGCTTCACATGCTCTCAACACTCACAGCCCCTAGCTCCACATGCTCTCAACACTCACAGCCCCTTGCTTCACATGCTCTCAACACCCACAACCCCTTGCTCCACATGCTCTCAACACTCACAGCCCCTTGCTTCACATGCTCCCAACACCCACAGCCCCTTGCTTCACATGCTCTCAACACCCACAACCCCTTGCTCCACATGCTCTCAACACTCACAGCCCCTTGCTTCACATGCTCTCAACACTCACAGCCCCTTGCTTCACATGCTCTCAACACTCACAGCCCCTAGCTCCACATGCTCTCAACACTCACAGCCCCTTGCTTCACATGCTCTCAACACCCACAACCCCTTGCTCCACATGCTCTCAACACTCACAGCCCCTTGCTTCACATGCTCCCAACACCCACAGCCCCTTGCTTCACATGCTCTCAACACCCACAACCCCTAGCTCCACATGCTCTCAACACTCACAGCCCCTTGCTTCACATGCTCTCAACACCCACAACCCCTTGCTCCACATGCTCTCAACACTCACAGCCCCTTGCTTCACATGCTCCCAACACCCACAGCCCCTTGCTCCACATGCTGTCAACACTCACAGCCCCTTGCTTCACATGCTCTCAACACCCACAGCTCCTTGCTCCACATGCTCCCAACACCCACAGCCCCTTGCTCCACATGCTGTCAACACTCACAGCCCCTTGCTTCACATGCTCTCAACACACACAGCCCCTTGCTTCACATGCTCTCAACACCCACAACCCCTTGCTTCACATGCTCCCAACACCCACAACCCCTTGCTCTACATGCTATCAACACCCACAGCCCCTTGCTTCACATGCTCTCAACACCCACAACCCCTTGCTCTACATGCTCTCAACACCCACAGCTCCTTGCTCCACATGCTCTCACCACACACAGCCCCTTGCTTCACATGCTCTCAACACCCACAACCCCTTGCTCCACATGCCCTCAACACCCACAGCCCTTGCTCCACATGCTCTCAACACTCACAGCCCCTTGCTCCACATGCTCTCAACACCCACAACCCCTTGCTCCACATGCTGTCAACACCCACAGCCCCTTGCTTCACATGCTCCCAACACCCACAGCCCCTTGCTCCACATGCTCTCAACACCCACAGCCCCTTGCTCTATATGCTCTCAACACCCACAGCCCCTTGCTCCACATGCTGTCAACACTCACAGCCCCTTGCTTCACATGCTCCCAACACCCACAGCCCCTTGCTCCACATGCTGTCAACACTCACAGCCTTTTGCTTCACATGCTCTCAACACCCACAGCCCCTTGCTTCACATGCTCTCAACACCCACAACCCCTTGCTTCACATGCTCCCAACACCCACAACCCCTTGCTCTACATGCTCTCAACACCCACAGCCCCTTGCTTCACATGCTCTCAACACCCACAACCCCTTGCTCCACATGCTCTCAACACTCACAGCTCCTTGCTCTACATGCTCCCAACACACACAGCCCCTTGCTTCACATGCTCTCAACACTCACAGCCCCTTGCTCCACATGCTCTCAACACCCACAGCCCTGGCTCCACATGCTCTCAACACCCACAGCCCCTTGCTCCACATGCTCTCAACACCCACAGCCCCTTGCTCCACATGCTCCCAACACACACAACCCCTTGCTCCACATGCTCTCAACACCCACAACCCCTTGCTCTACATGCTCTCAACACCCACAGCCCCTTGCTTCACATGCTCTCAACACCCACAGCCCCTTGCTCTACATGCTCTCAACACTCACAGCTCCTTGCTCTATATGCTCCCAACACTCACAGCCACTTGCTGCACATGCTCTCAACACCCACAACCCCTTGCTCCACATGCTCCTAACACCCACAACCCCTTGCTCCACATGCTCCCAACACCCACAGCCCCTTGCTCCACATGCTCTCAACACACACAGCTCCTTGCTCCACATGCTCTCAACACACACAGCCCCTTGCTCCACATGCTCTCAACACTCACAACCCCTTGCTCCACATGCTCTCAACACACACAGCCCCTTGCTCCACATGCTCTCAACACTCACAGCTCCTTGCTCCACATGCTCTCAACACCCACAGCCCCTTGCTCCACATGCTCTCAACACTCACAGCTCCTTGCTCCACATGCTCCCAACACCCACAGCCCCTTGCTCTACATGCTCTCAACACCCACAACCCCTTGCTCTACATGCTCTCAACACTCACAGCCCCTTGCTCCACATGCTCTCAACACTCACAGCCCCTTGCTTCACATGCTCCCAACACCCACAGCCCCTTGCTCCACATGCTGTCAACACTCACAGCCCCTTGCTTCACATGCTCTCAACACCCACAGCCCCTTGCTCCACATGCTCCCAACACTCACAGCCCCTTGCTCCACATGCTCTCAACACCCACAGCCCCTTGCTTCACATGCTCTCAACACCCACAACCCCTTGCTCCACATGCTCTCAACACTCACAACCCCTTGCTTCACATGCTCTCAACAACCACAACCCCTTGCTCCACATGCTCTCAACACTCACAGCTCCTTGCTCCACATGCTCTCAACACTCACAGCCCCTTGCTCCACATGCTCTCAACACTCACAGCTCCTTGCTCCACATGCTCTCAACACACACAGCCCCTTGCTCCACATGCTCTCAACACCCACAGCACCTTGCTCCACCTGCTCCCAACACACACAACCCCTTGCTCCACATGCTCTCAACACCCACAGCCCCTTGCTCCACATGCTCTCAACACCCACAGCACCTTGCTTCACATGCTCTCAACACTCACAGCCCCTTGCTTCACATGCTCTCAACACTCACAGCCCCTTGCTCCACATGCTCTCAACACCCACAGCTCCTTGCTCCACATGCTCTCAACACCCACAGCCCCTTGCTCCACATGCTCTCAACACACACAACTCCTTGCTCCACATGCTCTCAACACCCACAGCTCCTTGCTCCACATGCTCCCAACACACACAGCCCCTTGCTCTGCATGCTCTCAACACCCACAGCCCCTTGCTCCACATGCTCTCAACACCCACAGCTCCTTGCTCCACATGCTCCCAACACACACAGCCCCTTGCTCTGCATGCTCTCAACACCCACAGCCCCTTGCTCCACATGCTCTCAACACCCACAGCTCCTTGCTCCACATGCTCCCAACACACACAGCCCCTTGCTCCACATGCTCTCAACACCCACAACCCCTTGCTTCACATGCTCTCAACACCCACAGCTCCTTGCTCCACATGCTCTCATCACACACAGCCCCTTGCTCCACATGCTCTCAACACCCACAGCCCCTTGCTTCACATGCTCTCAACACCCACAGCCCCCTGCTCCACATGCTCCCAACACACACAACCCCTTGCTTCACATGCTCCCAACACCCACAGCCCCTTGCTTCACATGCTCTCAACACACACAGCCCCTTGCTCCACATGCTCTCAACACCCACAACCCCTTGCTCCACATGCTCTCAACACCCACAACCCCTTGCTCCACATGCTCTCAACACCCACAGCTCCTTGCTCCACATGCTCTCAACACACACAGCCCCTTGCTCCACATGCTCTCAACACCCACAACCCCTTGCTCCACATGCTCTCAACACACACAGCCCCTTGCTCCACATGCTCTCAACACTCACAGCTCCTTGCTCCACATGCTCTCAACACTCACAGCTCCTTGCTCCACATGCTCTCAACACACACAGCCCCTTGCTCCACATGCTCTCAACACTCACAGCTCCTTGCTCCACATGCTCTCAACACACACAGCCCCTTGCTCCACATGCTCTCAACACCCACAACCCCTTGCTCCACATGCTCTCAACACACACAGCCCCATGCTCCACATGCTCTCAACACCCACAACCCCTTGCTCCACATGCTCTCAACACCCACAACCCCTTGCTCCACATGCTCTCAACACCCACAACCCCTTGCTCCACATGCTCTCAACACCCACAACCCCTTGCTCCACATGCTCTCAACACCCACAACCCCTTGCTCCACATGCTCTCAACACCCACAACCCCTTGCTCCACATGCTCTCAACACCCACAACCCCTTGCTCCACCTGCTCCCAACACACACAACCCCTTGCTCCACATGCTCTCAACACCCACAGCCCCTTGCTCCACATGCTCTCAACACCCACAGCACCTTGCTTCACATGCTTCCAACACACACAGCCCCTCGCTCCACATGCTCTCAACACCCACAGCCCCTCGCTCCACATGCTCTCAACACCCACAGCTCCTTGCTTCACATGCTCCCAACACCCACAGCCCCTTGCTCCACATGCTCTCAACACCCACAGCACCTTGCTTCACATGCTCTCAACACCCACAGCACCTTGCTTCACATGCTCCCAACACACACAGCCCCTTGCTCCACATGCTCTCAACACCCACAGCCCCTCGCTCCACATGCTCTCAACACCCACAGCTCCTTGCTTCACATGCTCCCAACACCCACAACCCCTTGCTCTACATGCTCTCAACACCCACAGCCCCTTGCTTCACATGATCTCAACACCCACAGCCCCTTGCTCTACATGCTCTCAACACCCACAGCCCCTTGCTTCACATGCTCTCAACACCCACAGCCCCTTGCTCCACATGCTCTCAACACTCACAGCCCCTTGCTCCACATGCTCTCAACACTCACAGCTCCTTGCTCCACATGCTCTCAACACTCACAGCCCCTTGCTTCACATGCTCTCAACACTCACAGCCCCTTGCTCCACATGCTCTCAACACCCACAGCCCCTTGCTCCACATGCTCTCAACACCCACAACCCCTTGCTTCACATGCTCTCAACACCCACAGCCCCTTGCTCCACATGCTCTCAACACTCACAGCCCCTTGCTCCACATGCTCTCAACAATCACAGCTCCTTGCTCCACATGCTCTCAACACTCACAGCCCCTTGCTTCACATGCTCTCAACACACACAGCCCCTTGCTCCACATGCTCTCAACACCCACAGCACCTTGCTTCACATGCTCTCAACACCCACAGCATCTTGCTTCACATGCTCTCAACACCCACAGCCCCTTGCTCTACATGCTCTCAACACCCACAGCCCCTTGCTTCACATGCTCTCAACACCCACAGCCCCTTGCTCCACATGCTCTCAACACTCACAGCCCCTTGCTCCACATGCTCTCAACACCCACAGCTCCTTGCTTCACATGCTCTCAACACTCATAGCCCCTTGCTTCACATGCTCTCAACACACACAACCCCTTGCTTCACATGCTCTTAACACCCACAGCCCCTTGCTTCACATGCTCTCAACACCCACAGCCCCTTGCTCTATATGCTCTCAACACCCACAGCCCCTTGCTCCACATGCTCTCAACACCCACAGCTCCATGCTTCACATGCTCTCAACACACACAGCTCCTTGCTTCACATGCTCTCAACACCCACAACCCCTTGCTTCACATGCTCTCAACACTCACAGCCCCTTGCTTCACATGCTCCCAACACCCACAACCCCTTGCTCCACATGCTCTCAACACCCACAGCCCCTTGCTCCACATACTCTCAACACCCACAGCCCCTTGCTCCACATGCTCTCAACACCCACAACCCCTTGCTCCACATGCTCTCAACACCCACAGCCCCTTGCTCCACATGCTCTCAACACCCACAACCCCTTGCTTCACATGCTCCCAACACCCACAACCCCTTGCTCCACATGCTCTCAACACCCACAGCCCCTTGCTCCACATGCTCTCAACACCCACAGCCCCTTGCTCCACATGCTCTCAACACCCACAACCCCTTGCTCCACATGCTCTCAACACACACAGCCCCTTGCTCCACATGCTCTCAACACCCACAACCCCTTGCTTCACATGCTCTCAACACTCACAGCCCCTTGCTTCACATGCTCTCAACACTCACAGCCCCTAGCTCCACATGCTCTCAACACTCACAGCCCCTTGCTTCACATGCTCTCAACACCCACAACCCCTTGCTCCACATGCTCTCAACACTCACAGCCCCTTGCTTCACATGCTCCCAACACCCACAGCCCCTTGCTCCACATGCTGTCAACACTCACAGCCCCTTGCTTCACATGCTCTCAACACCCACAGCCCCTTGCTTCACATGCTCTCAACACCCACAACCCCTTGCTTCACATGCTCCCAACACCCACAACCCCTTGCTCTACATGCTCTCAACACCCACAGCCCCTTGCTTCACATGCTCTCAACACCCACAACCCCTTGCTCTACATGCTCTCAACACCCACAGCTCCTTGCTCCACATGCTCTCAACACACACAGCCCCTTGCTTCACATGCTCTCAACACCCACAACCCCTTGCTCCACATGCTCTCAACACCCACAGCCCTTGCTCCACATGCTCTCAACACTCACAGCCCCTTGCTCCACATGCTCTCAACACCCACAACCCCTTGCTCCACATGCTGTCAACACCCACAGCCCCTTGCTTCACATGCTCCCAACACCCACAGCCCCTTGCTCCACATGCTCTCAACACCCACAGCCCCTTGCTCTATATGCTCTCAACACCCACAGCCCCTTGCTCCACATGCTGTCAACACTCACAGCCCCTTGCTTCACATGCTCCCAACACCCACAGCCCCTTGCTCCACATGCTGTCAACACTCACAGCCTTTTGCTTCACATGCTCTCAACACCCACAGCCCCTTGCTTCACATGCTCTCAACACCCACAACCCCTTGCTTCACATGCTCCCAACACCCACAACCCCTTGCTCTACATGCTCTCAACACCCACAGCCCCTTGCTTCACATGCTCTCAACACCCACAACCCCTTGCTCCACATGCTCTCAACACTCACAGCTCCTTGCTCTACATGCTCCCAACACACACAGCCCCTTGCTTCACATGCTCTCAACACTCACAGCCCCTTGCTCCACATGCTCTCAACACCCACAGCCCTGGCTCCACATGCTCTCAACACCCACAGCCCCTTGCTCCACATGCTCTCAACACCCACAGCCCCTTGCTCCACATGCTCCCAACACACACAACCCCTTGCTCCACATGCTCTCAACACCCACAACCCCTTGCTCTACATGCTCTCAACACCCACAGCCCCTTGCTTCACATGCTCTCAACACCCACAGCCCCTTGCTCTACATGCTCTCAACACTCACAGCTCCTTGCTCTATATGCTCCCAACACTCACAGCCACTTGCTGCACATGCTCTCAACACCCACAACCCCTTGCTCCACATGCTCCTAACACCCACAACCCCTTGCTCCACATGCTCCCAACACCCACAGCCCCTTGCTCCACATGCTCTCAACACACACAGCTCCTTGCTCCACATGCTCTCAACACACACAGCCCCTTGCTCCACATGCTCTCAACACTCACAACCCCTTGCTCCACATGCTCTCAACACACACAGCCCCTTGCTCCACATGCTCTCAACACTCACAGCTCCTTGCTCCACATGCTCTCAACACCCACAGCCCCTTGCTCCACATGCTCTCAACACTCACAGCTCCTTGCTCCACATGCTCCCAACACCCACAGCCCCTTGCTCTACATGCTCTCAACACCCACAACCCCTTGCTCTACATGCTCTCAACACTCACAGCCCCTTGCTCCACATGCTCTCAACACTCACAGCCCCTTGCTTCACATGCTCCCAACACCCACAGCCCCTTGCTCCACATGCTGTCAACACTCACAGCCCCTTGCTTCACATGCTCTCAACACCCACAGCCCCTTGCTCCACATGCTCTCAACACTCACAGCTCCTTGCTCCACATGCTCTCAACAACCACAACCCCTTGCTTCACATGCTCTCAACACCCACAACCCCTTGCTTCACATGCTCTCAACACCCACAGCCCCTTGCTCCACATGCTCTCAACACTCACAGCCCCTTGCTCCACATGCTCTCAACACTCACAGCTCCTTGCTCCACATGCTCTCAACACTCACAGCCCCTTGCTCCACATGCTCTCAACAACCACAACCCCTTGCTCCACATGCTCTCAACACTCACAGCCCATTGCTTCACATGCTCCCAACACCCACAGCCCCTTGCTCCACATGCTCTCAACACCCACAACCCCTTGCTCCACATGCTCTCAACACTCACAGCCCCTTGCTCCACATGCTCTCAACACTCACAGCCCCTTGCTTCACATGCTCCCAACACACACAACCCCTTGCTTCACATGCTCCCAACACCCACAGCCCCTTGCTCCACATGCTCTCAACACCCACAGCCCCTTGCTCCACATGCTCTCAACACTCACAGCCCCTTGCTCCACATGCTCTCAACACACACAACCCCTTGCTTCACATGCTCCCAACACACACAACCCCTTGCTCCACATGCTCCCAACACTCACAACCCCTTGCTCCACATGCTCTCAACACCCACAGCCCCTTGCTCCACATGCTCTCAACACCCACAGCCCCTTGCTCCACATGCTCTCAACACCCACAGCACCTTGCTCCACATGCTCTCAACACCCACAGCCCCTTGCTCTACTTGCTCTCAACACCCACAACCCCTTGCTTCACATGCTCTCAACACCCACAGCCCCTTGCTCCACATGCTCTCAACACCCACAACCCCTTGCTTCACATGCTCTCAACACCCACAGCCCCTTGCTTCACATGCTCTCAACACCCACAACCTCTTGCTCCACATGCTCTCAACACCCACAGCCCCTTGCTCCACATGCTCTCAACACTCACAGCCCCTTGCTTCACATGCTCCCAACACACACAACCCCTTGCTTCACATGCTCTCAACACCCACAGCCCCTTGCTCCACCTGCTCCCAACACACACAGCCCCTTGCTTCACATGCTCTCAACACCCACAACCCCTTGCTCCACATGCTCTCAACACCCACAGCCCCTTGCTCCACATGCTTTCACACTCACAGCCCCTTGCTCCACATGCTCTCAACACCCACAGCCCCTTGCTCCACATGCTCTCAACACTCTCAGCTCCTTGCTTCACATGCTCTCAACACCCACAACCCCTTGCTCCACATGCTCTCAACACCCACAGCCCCTTGCTCCACATGCTCTCAACAACCACAACCCCTTGCTCTACATGCTCTCAACACCCACAACCTCTTGCTCCACATGCTCTCAACACCCACAGCCCCTTGCTTCACATGCTCTCAACAACCACAACCTCTTGCTCTACATGCTCTCAACACCCACAGCCCCTTGCTCCACATGCTCTCAACAACCACAACCTCTTGCTCCACATGCTCTCAACACCCACAGCACCTTGCTCCACATGCTCTCAACACTCACAGCTCCTTGCTCTACATGCTCTCAACACCCACAGCCCCTTGCTTCACATGCTCTCAACACCCACAGCACCTTGCTTCACATGCTCTCAACACCCACAGCCCCTTGCTCCACATGCTCCCAACACTCACAGCCCCTTGCTCCACATGCTCTCAACACCCACAGCCCCTTGCTTCACATGCTCTCAACACCCACAACCCCTTGCTCCACATGCTCTCAACACTCACAACCCCTTGCTTCACATGCTCTCAACAACCACAACCCCTTGCTCCACATGCTCTCAACACTCACAGCTCCTTGCTCCACATGCTCTCAACACTCACAGCCCCTTGCTCCACATGCTCTCAACACTCACAGCTCCTTGCTCCACATGCTCTCAACACACACAGCCCCTTGCTCCACATGCTCTCAACACCCACAGCCCCTTGCTCCACCTGCTCCCAACACACACAACCCCTTGCTCCACATGCTCTCAACACCCACAGCCCCTTGCTCCACATGCTCTCAACACCCACAGCACCTTGCTTCACATGCTCTCAACACTCACAGCCCCTTGCTTCACATGCTCTCAACACTCACAGCCCCTTGCTCCACATGCTCTCAACACCCACAGCTCCTTGCTCCACATGCTCTCAACACCCACAGCCCCTTGCTCCACATGCTCTCAACACTCACAACTCCTTGCTCCACATGCTCTCAACACCCACAGCTCCTTGCTCCACATGCTCCCAACACACACAGCCCCTTGCTCTGCATGCTCTCAACACCCACAGCCCCTTGCTCCACATGCTCTCAACACCCACAGCTCCTTGCTCCACATGCTCCCAACACACACAGCCCCTTGCTCTGCATGCTCTCAACACCCACAGCCCCTTGCTCCACATGCTCTCAACACCCACAGCTCCTTGCTCCACATGCTCCCAACACACACAGCCCCTTGCTCCACATGCTCTCAACACCCACAACCCCTTGCTTCACATGCTCTCAACACCCACAGCTCCTTGCTCCACATGCTCTCATCACACACAGCCCCTTGCTCCACATGCTCTCAACACCCACAGCCCCTTGCTTCACATGCTCTCAACACCCACAGCCCCCTGCTCCACATGCTCCCAACACACACAACCCCTTGCTTCACATGCTCCCAACACCCACAGCCCCTTGCTTCACATGCTCTCAACACACACAGCCCCTTGCTCCACATGCTCTCAACACCCACAACCCCTTGCTCCACATGCTCTCAACACCCACAACCCCTTGCTCCACATGCTCTCAACACCCACAGCTCCTTGCTCCACATGCTCTCAACACACACAGCCCCTTGCTCCACATGCTCTCAACACCCACAACCCCTTGCTCCACATGCTCTCAACACACACAGCCCCTTGCTCCACATGCTCTCAACACTCACAGCTCCTTGCTCCACATGCTCTCAACACTCACAGCTCCTTGCTCCACATGCTCTCAACACACACAGCCCCTTGCTCCACATGCTCTCAACACTCACAGCTCCTTGCTCCACATGCTCTCAACACACACAGCCCCTTGCTCCACATGCTCTCAACACCCACAACCCCTTGCTCCACATGCTCTCAACACACACAGCCCCTTGCTCCACATGCCCTCAACACCCACAACCCCTTGCTCCACATGCTCTCAACACCCACAACCCCTTGCTCCACATGCTCTCAACACCCACAACCCCTTGCTCCACATGCTCTCAACACCCACAACCCCTTGCTCCACATGCTCTCAACACCCACAACCCCTTGCTCCACATGCTCTCAACACCCACAACCCCTTGCTCCACATGCTCTCAACACCCACAACCCCTTGCTCCACCTGCTCCCAACACACACAACCCCTTGCTCCACATGCTCTCAACACCCACAGCCCCTTGCTCCACATGCTCTCAACACCCACAGCACCTTGCTTCACATGCTTCCAACACACACAGCCCCTCGCTCCACATGCTCTCAACACCCACAGCCCCTCGCTCCACATGCTCTCAACACCCACAGCTCCTTGCTTCACATGCTCCCAACACCCACAGCCCCTTGCTCCACATGCTCTCAACACCCACAGCACCTTGCTTCACATGCTCTCAACACCCACAGCACCTTGCTTCACATGCTCCCAACACACACAGCCCCTTGCTCCACATGCTCTCAACACCCACAGCCCCTCGCTCCACATGCTCTCAACACCCACAGCTCCTTGCTTCACATGCTCCCAACACCCACAACCCCTTGCTCTACATGCTCTCAACACCCACAGCCCCTTGCTTCACATGCTCTCAACACCCACAGCCCCTTGCTCTACATGCTCTCAACACCCACAGCCCCTTGCTTCACATGCTCTCAACACCCACAGCCCCTTGCTCCACATGCTCTCAACACTCACAGCCCCTTGCTCCACATGCTCTCAACACTCACAGCTCCTTGCTCCACATGCTCTCAACACTCACAGCCCCTTGCTTCACATGCTCTCAACACTCACAGCCCCTTGCTCCACATGCTCTCAACACCCACAGCCCCTTTCTCCACATGCTCTCAACACCCACAACCCCTTGCTTCACATGCTCTCAACACCCACAGCCCCTTGCTCCACATGCTCTCAACACTCACAGCCCCTTGCTCCACATGCTCTCAACAATCACAGCTCCTTGCTCCACATGCTCTCAACACTCACAGCCCCTTGCTTCACATGCTCTCAACACACACAGCCCCTTGCTCCACATGCTCTCAACACCCACAGCACCTTGCTTCACATGCTCTCAACACCCACAGCATCTTGCTTCACATGCTCTCAACACCCACAGCCCCTTGCTCTACATGCTCTCAACACCCACAGCCCCTTGCTTCACATGCTCTCAACACCCACAGCCCCTTGCTCCACATGCTCTCAACACTCACAGCCCCTTGCTCCACATGCTCTCAACACCCACAGCTCCTTGCTTCACATGCTCTCAACACTCACAGCCCCTTGCTTCACATGCTCTCAACACACACAACCCCTTGCTTCACATGCTCTTAACACCCACAGCCCCTTGCTTCACATGCTCTCAACACCCACAGCCCCTTGCTCTATATGCTCTCAACACCCACAGCCCCTTGCTCCACATGCTCTCAACACCCACAGCTCCTTGCTTCACATGCTCTCAACACACACAGCTCCTTGCTTCACATGCTCTCAACACCCACAACCCCTTGCTTCACATGCTCTCAACACTCACAGCCCCTTGCTTCACATGCTCCCAACACCCACAACCCCTTGCTCCACATGCTCTCAACACCCACAGCCCCTTGCTCCACATACTCTCAACACCCACAGCCCCTTGCTCCACATGCTCTCAACACCCACAACCCCTTGCTCCACATGCTCTCAACACCCACAGCCCCTTGCTCCACATGCTCTCAACACCCACAACCCCTTGCTTCACATGCTCCCAACACCCACAACCCCTTGCTCCACATGCTCTCAACACCCACAGCCCCTTGCTCCACATGCTCTCAACACCCACAGCCCCTTGCTCCACATGCTCTCAACACCCACAACCCCTTGCTCCACATGCTCTCAACACACACAGCCCCTTGCTCCACATGCTCTCAACACCCACAACCCCTTGCTTCACATGCTCTCAACACTCACAGCCCCTTGCTTCACATGCTCTCAACACTCACAGCCCCTAGCTCCACATGCTCTCAACACTCACAGCCCCTTGCTTCACATGCTCTCAACACCCACAACCCCTTGCTCCACATGCTCTCAACACTCACAGCCCCTTGCTTCACATGCTCCCAACACCCACAGCCCCTTGCTCCACATGCTGTCAACACTCACAGCCCCTTGCTTCACATGCTCTCAACACCCACAGCCCCTTGCTTCACATGCTCTCAACACCCACAACCCCTTGCTTCACATGCTCCCAACACCCACAACCCCTTGCTCTACATGCTCTCAACACCCACAGCCCCTTGCTTCACATGCTCTCAACACCCACAACCCCTTGCTCTACATGCTCTCAACACCCACAGCTCCTTGCTCCACATGCTCTCAACACACACAGCCCCTTGCTTCACATGCTCTCAACACCCACAACCCCTTGCTCCACATGCTCTCAACACCCACAGCCCTTGCTCCACATGCTCTCAACACTCACAGCCCCTTGCTCCACATGCTCTCAACACCCACAACCCCTTGCTCCACATGCTGTCAACACCCACAGCCCCTTGCTTCACATGCTCCCAACACCCACAGCCCCTTGCTCCACATGCTCTCAACACCCACAGCCCCTTGCTCTATATGCTCTCAACACCCACAGCCCCTTGCTCCACATGCTGTCAACACTCACAGCCCCTTGCTTCACATGCTCCCAACACCCACAGCCCCTTGCTCCACATGCTGTCAACACTCACAGCCTTTTGCTTCACATGCTCTCAACACCCACAGCCCCTTGCTTCACATGCTCTCAACACCCACAACCCCTTGCTTCACATGCTCCCAACACCAACAACCCCTTGCTCTACATGCTCTCAACACCCACAGCCCCTTGCTTCACATGCTCTCAACACCCACAACCCCTTGCTCCACATGCTCTCAACACTCACAGCTCCTTGCTCTACATGCTCCCAACACACACAGCCCCTTGCTTCACATGCTCTCAACACTCACAGCCCCTTGCTCCACATGCTCTCAACACCCACAGCCCTGGCTCCACATGCTCTCAACACCCACAGCCCCTTGCTCCACATGCTCTCAACACCCACAGCCCCTTGCTCCACATGCTCCCAACACACACAACCCCTTGCTCCACATGCTCTCAACACCCACAACCCCTTGCTCTACATGCTCTCAACACCCACAGCCCCTTGCTTCACATGCTCTCAACACCCACAGCCCCTTGCTCTACATGCTCTCAACACTCACAGCTCCTTGCTCTATATGCTCCCAACACTCACAGCCACTTGCTGCACATGCTCTCAACACCCACAACCCCTTGCTCCACATGCTCCTAACACCCACAACCCCTTGCTCCACATGCTCCCGACACCCACAGCCCCTTGCTCCACATGCTCTCAACACACACAGCTCCTTGCTCCACATGCTCTCAACACACACAGCCCCTTGCTCCACATGCTCTCAACACTCACAACCCCTTGCTCCACATGCTCTCAACACACACAGCCCCTTGCTCCACATGCTCTCAACACTCACAGCTCCTTGCTCCACATGCTCTCAACACCCACAGCCCCTTGCTCCACATGCTCTCAACACTCACAGCTCCTTGCTCCACATGCTCCCAACACCCACAGCCCCTTGCTCTACATGCTCTCAACACCCACAACCCCTTGCTCTACATGCTCTCAACACTCACAGCCCCTTGCTCCACATGCTCTCAACACTCACAGCCCCTTGCTTCACATGCTCCCAACACCCACAGCCCCTTGCTCCACATGCTGTCAACACTCACAGCCCCTTGCTTCACATGCTCTCAACACCCACAGCCCCTTGCTCCACATGCTCTCAACACTCACAGCTCCTTGCTCCACATGCTCTCAACAACCACAACCCCTTGCTTCACATGCTCTCAACACCCACAACCCCTTGCTTCACATGCTCTCAACACCCAAAGCCCCTTGCTCCACATGCTCTCAACACTCACAGCCCCTTGCTCCACATGCTCTCAACACTCACAGCTCCTTGCTCCACATGCTCTCAACACTCACAGCCCCTTGCTCCACATGCTCTCAACAACCACAACCCCTTGCTCCACATGCTCTCAACACTCACAGCCCCTTGCTTCACATGCTCCCAACACCCACAGCCCCTTGCTCCACATGCTCTCAACACCCACAACCCCTTGCTCCACATGCTCTCAACACTCACAGCCCCTTGCTCCACATGCTCTCAACACTCACAGCCCCTTGCTTCACATGCTCTCAACACCCACAGCCCCTTGCTCCACATGCTCTCAACACTCACAGCCCCTTGCTCCACATGCTCTCAACACACACAACCCCTTGCTTCACATGCTCCCAACACACACAACCCCTTGCTCCACATGCTCCCAACACTCACAACCCCTTGCTCCACATGCTCTCAACACCCACAGCCCCTTGCTCCACATGCTCTCAACACCCACAGCCCCTTGCTCCACATGCTCTCAACACCCACAGCACCTTGCTCCACATGCTCTCAACACCCACAGCCCCTTGCTCTACATGCTCTCAACACCCACAACCCCTTGCTTCACATGCTCTCAACACCCACAGCCCCTTGCTCCACATGCTCTCAACACCCACAACCCCTTGCTTCACATGCTCTCAACACCCACAGCCCCTTGCTTCACATGCTCTCAACACCCACAACCCCCTGCTCCACATGCTCTCAACACCCACAGCTCCTTGCTCCACATGCTCCCAACACCCACAGCCCCTTGCTCCACCTGCTCCCAACACACACAGCCCCTTGCTTCACATGCTCTCAACACCCACAACCCCTTGCTCCACATGCTCTCAACACCCACAGCCCCTTGCTCTACATGCTCTCAACACACACAACCCCTTGCTCCACATGCTCTCAACACCCACAACCCCATGCTCCACATGCTCTCAACACTCACAGCCCCTTGCTCCACATGCTCTCAACACCCACAACCCCTTGCTCCACATGCTCTCAACACCCACAGCCCCTTGCTCCACATGCTCTCAACACCCACAGCCCCTTGCTCCACATGCTCTCAACACTCACAGCTCCTTGCTCCACATGCTCTCAACACCCACAACCCCTTGCTCCACATGCTCTCAACACCCACAGCCCCTTGCTCCACATGCTCTCAACACCCACAACCCCTTGCTCCACCTGCTCTCAACACCCACAACCCCTTGCTCCACCTGCTGTCAACACTCACAGCCTCTTGCTTCACATGCTCTCAACACCCACAGCCCCTTGCTCCACATGCTCTCAACACCCACAGCCCCTTGCTCCACATGCTCTCAACACCCACAGCCCCTTGCTCCACATGCTCTCAACAACCACAACCCCTTGCTCCACATGCTCTCAACACTCACAGCTCCTTGCTCCACATGCTCTCAACACCCACAACCCCTTGCTCCACATGCTCTCAACACCCACAGCCCCTTGCTCCACATGCTCTCAACACCCACAACCCCTTGCTGCACATGCTCTCAACACCCACAGCTCCTTGCTCTACATGCTCTCAACACCCACAGCCCCTTGCTTCACATGCTCTCAACACTCACAGCCCCTTGCTCCACCTGCTCTCAACACCCACAGCTCCTTGCTCCACATGCTCTCAACACCCACAGCCCCTTGCTCCACCTGCTCCCAACACACACAGCCCCTTGCTCCACATGCTCCCAACACCCACAGCTCCTTGCTCCACATGCTCTCAACACCCACAGCCCCTTGCTCCACATGCTCTCAACACCCACAACCCCTTGCTTCACATGCTCTCAACACCCACAACCCCTTGCTCTACATGCTCTCAACAACCACAGCCCCTTGCTTCACTTGCTCTCAACACCCACAGCCCCTTGCTCCACCTGCTCTCAACACCCACAGCCCCTTGCTCCACATGCTCTCAACACTCACAGCCCCTTGCTCCACATGCTCTCAACACCCACAGCCCCTTGCTCCACATGCTCTCAACACCCACAACCCCTTGCTCCACATGCTCTCAACACCCACAGCCCCTTGCTTCACATGCTCTCAACACCCACGGCCCCTTGCTCCACATGCTCTCAACACCCACAGCCCCTTGCTCCACATGCTCTCAACACTCACAGCTCCTTGCTCCACATGCTCTCAACACTCACAACCCCTTGCTCCACATGCTCTCAACACCCACAGCCCCTTGCTTCACATGCTCTCAACACTCACAGCTCCTTGCTCCACATGCTCTCAACACCCACAACCCCTTGCTACACATGCTCTCAACACCAACAGCCCCTTGCTCCACATGCTCTCAACACCCACAGCCCCTTGCTCCACATGCTTTCAACACCCACAGCCCCTTGCTCCACATGCTCCCAACACACACAGCCCCTTGCTCCACATGCTCTTAACACCCACAGCTCCTTGCTCCACATGCTCTCAACACCCACAGCCCCTTGCTTCACATGCTCTCAACACCCACAGCCCCTTGCTCCACATGCTCTCAACACCCACAGCCCCTTGCTTCACATGCTCTCAACACCCACAACCCCTTGCTCCACATGCTCTCAACACCCACAGCCCCTTGCTCCACATGCTTTCAACACCCACAGCCCCTTGCTCCACATGCTCTTAACACCCACAGCTCCTTGCTTCACATGCTCTCAACACCCACAGCCCCTTGCTCCACATGCTCTCAACACACACAGCTCCTTGCTTCACATGCTCTCAACACCCACAACCCCTTGCTCCACATGCTCTCAACACCCACAACCCCTTGCTCCACATGCTCTCAACACCAACAGCCCCTTGCTCCACATGCTCTTAACACCCACAGCTCCTTGCTTCACATGCTCTCAACACCCACAGCCCCTTGCTCCACATGCTCTCAACACACACAGCTCCTTGCTTCACATGCTCTCAACACCCACAACCCCTTGCTCCACATGCTCTCAACACCCACAACCCCTTGCTTCACATGCTCTCAACATCCACAGCCCCTTGCTCCACATGCTCTCAACACCCACAGCCCCTTGCTCCACATGCTTTCAACACCCACAGCCCCTTGCTCCACATGCTCCCAACACACACAGCCCTTTGCTCCACATGCTCTTAACACCCACAGCTCCTTGCTCCACATGCTCTCAACAACCACAACCCCTTGCTCCACATGCTCTCAACACCCACAACCCCTTGCTTCACATGCTCTCAACACCCACAGCCCCTTGCTCCACATGCTCTCAACACCCACAGCCCCTTGCTCCACATGCTCTCAACACTCACAGCCCCTTGCTCCACATGCTCTCAACACACACAGCCCCTTGCTCCACATGCTCTCAACACCCACAGCCCCTTGCTCCACATGCTCTCAACACCCACAGCCCCTTGCTCCACATGCTCTCAACACCCACAACCCCTTGCTCCACATGCTCTCAACACCCACAGCCCCTTGCTTCACATGCTCTCAACACCCACAGCCCCTTGCTCCACATGCTCTCAACACCCACAGCCCCTTGCTCTACATGCTCTCAACACACACAACCCCTTGCTCCACATGCTCTCAACACCCACAACCCCTTGCTCCACATGCTCTCAACACTCACAGCCCCCTGCTCCACATGCTATCAACACCCACAACCCCTTGCTCCACATGCTCTCAACACCCACAGCCCCTTGCTCCACATGCTCTCAACACCCACAGCTCCTTGCTCCACATGCTCTCAACACCCACAGCTCCTTGCTTCACATGCTCTCAACACCCACAGCCCCTTGCTGCACATGCTCTCAACACCCACAACCCCTTGCTTCACATGCTCTCAACACCCACAACCCCTTGCTCTACATGCTCTCAACACCCACAGCCCCTTGCTTCACATGCTCTCAACACCCACAGCCCCTTGCTCCAACTGCTCTCAACACCTACAGCCCCTTGCTTCACATGCTCTCAACACTCACAGCCCCTTGCTCCACATGCTCTCAACACCCACAGCCCCTTGCTCCACATGCTCTCAACACCCACAGCCCCTTGCTCCACATGCTCTCAACACTCACAGCCCCTTGCTCCACATATTCTCAACACCCACAGCCCCTTGCTCCACATGCTCTCAACACCCACAACCCCTTGCTCCACATACTCTCAACACCCACAGCCCCTTGCTTCACATGCTCTCAACACCCACAGCCCCTTGCTCCACATGCTCTCAACACCCACTGCCCCTTGCTTCACATGCTCTCAACACCCACAGCCCCTTGCTCTACATGCTCTCAACACACACAACCCCTTGCTCCACATGCTCTCAACACCCACAACCCCTTGCTCCACCTGCTCTCAACACCCACAACCCCTTGCTCCACATGCTCTCAACACCCACAAGCCCTTGCTCCACATGCTCTCAACACCCACAGCCCCTTGCTCCACATGCTCTCAACACACACAGCCCCTCGCTTCACATGCTCTCAACACTCACAGCCCCTTGCTCAACATGCTCTCAACACCCACAGCCCCTTGCTCCACCTGCTGTCAACACTCACAGCCCCTTGCTCCACATGCTCTCAACACACACAGCCCCTTGCTTCACATGATCCCAACACCCACAGCCCCTTGCTCCACATGCCCTCAACACTCACAGCCCCTTGCTCTACATGCTCTCAACACCCACAGCCCCTTGCTCCACATGCTTTCAACACCCACAGCCCCTTGCTCCACATGCTCTCAACACACACAGCCCCTTGCTCCACATGCTCTCAACACCCACAGCCCCTTGCTCCACATGCTCCCAACACCCACAGCCCCTTGCTCCACATGCTCTCAACACCCACAGCACCTTGCTTCACATGCTCTCAACACCCACAGCCCCTTGCTCAACATGCTCCCAACACCCACAGCCCCTCGCTTCACATGCTCTCAACACCCACAGCCCCTTGCTCTACATGCTCTCAACACCCACAGCCCCTTGCTCCACATGCTCTCAACACCCACAACCCCCCGCTCCACATGCTCTCAACACACACAGCCCCTTGCTCTACATGCTCTCAACACCCACAGCACCTTGCTTCACATGCTCTCAACACCCACAGCCCCTTGCTCAACATGCTCCCAACACCCACAGCCCCTTGCTTCACATGCTCTCAACACCCACAGCCCCTTGCTTCACATGCTCTCAACACCCACAGCACCTTGCTCCACCTGCTCTCAACACTCACAGCCCCTTGCTCTACATGCTCTCAACACCCACAGCCCCTTGCTCCACATGCTCTCAACACCCACAGCCCCTTGCTCCACATGCTCTCAACACACACAGCCCCTTGCTCCACATGCTCTCAACACCCACAGCCCCTTGCTCCACATGCTCCCAACACCCACAGCCCCTTGCTCCACATGCTCTCAACACTCACAGCCCCTTGCTCCACATGCTCTCAACACCCACAGCCCCTTGCTCCACATGCTCTCAACACCCACAACCCCTTGCTCCACATGCTCTCAACACCCACAGCCCCTTGCTTCACATGCTCTCAACACCCACAGCCCCTTGCTCCACATGCTCTCAACACCCACAGCCCCTTGCTCCACATGCTCTCAACACTCACAGCTCCTTGCTCCACATGCTCTCAACACTCACAACCCCTTGCTCCACATGCTCTCAACACCCACAGCCCCTTGCTTCACATGCTCTCAACACTCACAGCTCCTTGCTCCACATGCTCTCAACACCCACAACCCCTTGCTCCACATGCTCTCAACACCCACAGCCCCTTGCTCCACATGCTCTCAACACCCACAGCCCCTTGCTCCACATGCTCTCAACACCCACAGCCCCTTGCTCCACATGCTCTCAACACCCACAGCCCCTTGCTCCACATGCTCTCAACACCCACAACCCCTTGCTCCACATGCTCTCAACACCCACAGCCCCTTGCTCTACATGCTCTCAACACCCACAGCCCCTTGCTCCACATGCTCTCAACACCCACAACCCCCCGCTCCACATGCTCTCAACACACACAGCCCCTTGCTCTACATGCTCTCAACACCCACAGCACCTTGCTTCACATGCTCTCAACACCCACAGCCCCTTTCTCAACATGCTCCCAACACCCACAGCCCCTTGCTTCACATGCTCTCAACACCCACAGCCCCTTGCTTCACATGCTCTCAACACCCACAGCACCTTGCTCCACCTGCTCTCAACACTCACAGCCCCTTGCTCTACATGCTCTCAACACACACAACCCCTTGCTCCACATGCTCTCAACACCCACAGCCCCTTGCTCAACATGCTCCCAACACCCACAGCCCCTTGCTTCACATGCTCTCAACACCCACAGCACCTTGCTTCACATGCTCTCAACACTCACAGCCCCTTGCTCTACATGCTCTCAACACCCACAGCCCCTTGCTCCACATGCTCTCAACACCCACAGCCCCTTGCTCCACATGCTCTCAACACACACAGCCCCTTGCTCCACATGCTCTCAACACTCACAGCCCCTTGCTCTACATGCTCTCAACACCCACAGCCCCTTGCTCCACATGCTCTCAACACCCACAGCCCCTTGCTCCACATGCTCTCAACACACACAGCCCCTTGCTCCACATGCTCTCAACACCCACAGCCCCTTGCTCCACATGCTCCCAACACCCACAGCCCCTTGCTCCACATGCTCTCAACACCCACAGCACCTTTTTTCACATGCTCTCAACACCCACAGCCCCTTGCTCAACATGCTCCCAACACCCACAGCCCCTCGCTTCACATGCTCTCAACACCCACAGCCCCTTGCTCTACATGCTCTCAACACCCACAGCCCCTTGCTCCACATGCTCTCAACACCCACAGCCCCTTGCTCCACATGCTCTCAACACACACAGCCCCTTGCTCTACATGCTCTCAACACCCACAGCACCTTGCTTCACATGCTCTCAACACCCACAGCCCCCTGCTCAACATGCTCCCAACACCCACAGCCCCTTGCTTCACATGCTCTCAACACCCACAGCCCCTTGCTTCACATGCTCTCAACACCCACAGCACCTTGCTCCACCTGCTCTCAACACCCACAACCCCCCGCTCCACATGCTCTCAACACCCACAGCCCCCTGCTTCACATGCTCTCAACACCCACAGCCCCTTGCTCCACATGCTCTCAACACCCACAGCCCCTTGCTCCACATGCTCTCAACACCCACAGCTCCTTGCTCTACATGCTCTCAACACCCACAACCCCTTGCTTCACATGCTCTCAACACTCACAACCCCTTGCTTCACATGCTCTCAACACCCACAACCCCTTGCTTCACATGCTCTCAACACTCACAACCCCTTGCTTCACATGCTCTCAACACCCACAGCCCCTTGCTTCACATGCTCTCAACACCCACAGCCCCTTGCTTCACATGCTCCCAACACTCACAGTCCCTTGCTCCACATGCTCTCAACACCCACAGCCCCTTGCTTCACATGCTCTCAACACCCACAGCTCCTTGCTCCACATGCTCCCAACACCCACAGCCCCTTGCTCCACATACTCTCAACACCCACAGCCCCTTGCTCCACATGCTCTCAACACCCACAGCCCCTTGCTTCACATGCTCTCAACACTCACAGTCCCTTGCTCCACATGCTCTCAACACCCACAGCCCCTTGCTCCACATGCTCTCAACACCCACAGCCCCTTGCTTCACATGCTCCCAACACTCACAGTCCCTTGCTCCACATGCTCTCAACACCCACAGCCCCTTGCTTCACATGCTCCCAACACTCACAGTCCCTTGCTCCACATGCTCTCAACACCCACAGCCCCTTGTTCCACATGCTCTCAACACTCACAGTCCCTTGCTCCACATGCTTTCAACACCCACAGCCCCTTGCTCCACATGCTCTCAACACTCACAGTCCCTTGCTCCACATGCTCTCACCACCCACAGCCCCTTGCTCCACATGCTCTCAACACCCACAGCCCCTTGCTTCACATGCTCCCAACACTCACAGTCCCTTGCTCCACATGCTCTCAACACCCACAGCCCCTTGCTTCACATGCTCCCAACACTCACAGCCCCTTGCTCCACATGCTCTCAACACACACAGCCCCTTGCTTCACATGCTCCCAACACCCACAGCCCCTTGCTCTACATGCTCTCAACACTCACAGCCCCTTGCTCCACATGCTCTCAACACTCACAGCCCCTTGCTCCACATGCTCTCAACACTCACAGCCCCTTGCTCCACATGCTCTTAACACTCACAGTTCCTTGCTTCACATGCTCTCAACACCCACAGCCCCTTGCTCCACATGCTCCCAACACCCACAGCCCCTTGCTCCACATGCTCTCAACACCCACAGCACCTTGCCTCACATGCTCTCAACACCCACAGCACCTTGCTCCACCTGCTCTCAACACCCACAACCCCCTGCTCCACATGCTCTCAACACCCACAGCCCCTTGCTTCACATGCTCTCAACACCCACAGCCCCTTGCTCCACATGCTCTCAACACCCACGGCCCCTTGCTCTACATGCTCTCAACACCTACAGCCCCTTGCTTCACATGCTCTCAACACCCACAGCCCCTTGCTCCACATGCTCCCAACACATACAACCCCTTGCTCCACATGCTCTCAACACCCACAGCCCCTTGCTCCACATGCTCTCAACACCCACAGCCCCTTGCTCCACATGCTCTCAACACCCACAGCCCCTTGCTCCACATGCTCTCAACACTCACAGCCCCTTGCTCCACATGCTCTCAACACTCACAGCCCCTTGCTCCACATGCTCTCAACACACACAGCCCCTTGCTCCACATGCTCTCAACACTCACAGCTCCTTGCTCCACATGCTCTCAACACACACAGCCCCTTGCTCCACATGCTCTCAACACCCACAGCCCCTTGCTCCACATGCTCTCAACACCCACAACCCCTTGCTCCACATGCTCCCAACACCCACAGCCCCTTGCTTCACATGCTCTCAACACTCACAGCCCCTTGCTCCACATGCTCTCAACACCCACAGCCCCTTGCCCCACATGCTCTCAACACCCACAGCCCCTTGCTTCACATGCTCTCAACACTCACAGCCACTTGCTCCACAGGCTCTCAACACCCACAGCCCCTTGCCCCACATGCTCTCAACACACACAACCCCTTGCTTCACATGCTCTCAACACCCACAGCCCCTTGCTCTACATGCTCCCAACATACACAACCCCTTGCTCCACATGCTCTCAACACCCACAGCCCCTTGCTCCACATGCTCTCAACACCCACAGCACCTTGCTTCACATGCTCTCAACACCCACAGCACCTTGCTCCACCTGCTCTCAACACTCACAACCCCCTGCTCCACATGCTCCCAACACCCACAACCCCTTGCTTCACATGCTCCCAACACACACAGCCCCTTGCTTCACATGCTCTCAACACCCACAGCCCCTTGCTTAACATGCTCTCAACACCCACAGCCCCTTGCTTCACATGCTCTCAACACTCACAGCTCCTTGCTCCACATGCTCTCAACAACCACAACCCCCTGCTCCACATGCTCCCAACACCCACAACCCCTTGCTTCACATGCTCCCAACACCCACAGCCCCTTGCTTCACATGCTCTCAACACCCACAGCCCCTTGCTCCACATGCTCTCAACACCCACAGCCCCCTGCTCCACATGCTCCCAACACCCACAACCCCTTGCTTCACATGCTCCCAACACACACAGCCCCTTGCTTCACATGCTCTCAACACCCACAACCCCTTGCTTCACATGCTCTCAACACCCACAGCCCCTTGCTTCACATGCTCTCAACACCCACAGCCCCTTGCTCCACATGCTCTCAACACCCACAGCCCCTTGCTCCACATGCTCTCAACACTCACAGCCCCTTGCTCCACATGCTCTCAACACTCACAGCCCCTTGCTCCACATGCTCTCAACACACACAGCCCCTTGCTCCACATGCTCTCAACACTCACAGCCCCTTGCTCCACATGCTCTCAACACCCACAGCCCCTTGCTTCACATGCTCTCAACACTCACAGCCCCTTGCTCCACATGCTCTCAACACCCACAACTCCTTGCTCTACATGCTCTCAACACTCACAGCCCCTTGCTCCACATGCTCTCAACACCCACAGCCCCTTGCTTCACATGCTCTCAACACCCACAGCCCCTTGCTCCACATGCTCTCAACACTCACAGCCCCTTGCTTCACATGCTATCAACACCCACAGCCCCTTGCTCCACATGCTCTCAACACTCACAGCCCCTTGCTCCACATGCTCTCAACACTCACAGCCCCTAGCTCCACATGCTCTCAACACTCACAGCCCCTTGCTCCACATGCTCTCAACACCCACAACCCCTTGCTCCACATGCTCTCAACACTCACAGCCCCTTGCTCCACATGCTCTCAACACCCACAGCCCCTTGCTTCACATGCTCTCAACACACACAACCCCTTGCTCCACATGCTCTCAACACCCACAACCCCTTGCTCCACATGCTCTCAACACCCACAGCCCCTTGCTTCACATGCTCTCAACACCCACAGCCCCTTGCTCCACATGCTCTCAACACCCACAGCCCCTTGCTTCACATGCTCTCAACACCCACAGCCCCTTGCTCTACATGCTCTCAACACACACAACCCCTTGCTCCACATGCTCTCAACACCCACAACCCCTTGCTCCACCTGCTCTCAACACCCACAACCCCTTGCTCCACATGCTCTCAACACCCACAACCCCTTGCTCCACATGCTCTCAACACCCACAGCCCCTTGCTCCACATGCTCTCAACACACACAGCCCCTTGCTTCACATGCTCTCAACACTCACAGCCCCTTGCTCCACATGCTCTCAACACCCACAGCCCCTTGCTCCACCTGCTGTCAACACTCACAGCCCCTTGCTCCACATGCTCTCAACACACACAGCCCCTTGCTTCACATGCTCCCAACACCCACAGCCCCTTGCTCCACATGCTCTCAACACTCACAGCCCCTTGCTCTACATGCTCTCAACACCCACAGCCCCTTGCTCCACATGCTCTCAACACCCACAGCCCCTTGCTCCAAATGCTCTCAACACACACAGCCCCTTGCTCCACATGCTCTCAACACCCACAGCCCCTTGCTCCACATGCTCCCAACACCCACAGCCCCTTGCTCCACATGCTCTCAACACCCACAGCACATTGCTTCACATGCTCTCAACACCCACAGCCCCTTGCTCAACATGCTCCCAACACCCACAGCCCCTCGCTTCACATGGTCTCAACACCCACAGCCCCTTGCTCTACATGCTCTCAAAACCCACAGCCCCTTGCTCCACATGCTCTCAACACCCACAACCCCCCGCTCCACATGCTCTCAACACACACAGCCCCTTGCTCTACATGCTCTCAACACACACAGCACCTTGCTTCACATGCTCTCAACACCCACAGCCCCGTGCTCAACATGCTCCCAACACCCACAGCCCCTTGCTTCACATGCTCTCAACACCCACAGCCCCTTGCTTCACATGCTCTCAACACCCACAGCACCTTGCTCCACCTGCTCTCAACACTCACAGCCCCTTGCTCTACATGCTCTCAACACCCACAGCCCCTTGCTCCACATGCTCTCAACACCCACAGCCCCTTGCTCCACATGCTCTCAACACACACAGCCCCTTGCTCCACATGCTCTCAACACCCACAGCCCCTTGCTCCACATGCTCTCAACACCCACAACCCCTTGCTCCACATGCTCTCAACACCCACAGCCCCTTGCTTCACATGCTCTCAACACCCACAGCCCCTTGCTCCACATGCTCTCAACACCCACAGCCCCTTGCTCCACATGCTCTCAACACTCACAGCTCCTTGCTCCACATGCTCTCAACACTCACATCCCCTTGCTCCACATGCTCTCAACACCCACAGCCCCTTGCTTCCCATGCTCTCAACACTCACAGCTCCTTGTTCCACATGCTCTCAACACCCACAACCCCTTGCTCCACATGCTCTCAACACCCACAGCCCCTTGCTCCACATGCTCTCAACACCCACAGCCCCTTGCTCCACATGCTCTCAACACCCACAGCCCCTTGCTCCACATGCTCTCAACACCCACAGCCCCTTGCTCCACATGCTCTCAACACCCACAACCCCTTGCTCCACATGCTCTCAACACCCACAGCCCCTTGCTCTACATGCTCTCAACACCCACAGCCCCTTGCTCCACATGCTCTCAACACCCACAACCCCCCGCTCCACATGCTCTCAACACACACAGCCCCTTGCTCTACATGCTCTCAACACCCACAGCACCTTGCTTCACATGCTCTCAACACCCACAGCCCCTTGCTCAACATGCTCCCAACACCCACAGCCCCTTGCTTCACATGCTCTCAACACCCACAGCCCCTTGCTTCACATGCTCTCAACACCCACAGCACCTTGCTCCACCTGCTCTCAACACTCACAGCCCCTTGCTCTACATGCTCTTAACACACACAACCCCTTGCTCCACATGCTCTCAACACCCACAGCCCCTTGCTCAACATGCTCCCAACACCCACAGCCCCTTGCTTCACATGCTCTCAACACCCACAGCACCTTGCTTCACATGCTCTCAACACTCACAGCCCCTTGCTCTACATGCTCTCAACACCCACAGCCCCTTGCTCCACATGCTCTCAACACCCACAGCCCCTTGCTCCACATGCTCTCAACACACACAGCCCCTTGCTCCACATGCTCTCAACACTCACAGCCCCTTGCTCTACATGCTCTCAACACCCACAGCCCCTTGCTCCACATGCTCTCAACACCCACAGCCCCTTGCTCCACATGCTCTCAACACACACAGCCCCTTGCTCCACATGCTCTCAACACCCACAGCCCCTTGCTCCACATGCTCCCAACACCCACAGCCCCTTGCTCCACATGCTCTCAACACCCACAGCACCTTTTTTCACATGCTCTCAACACCCACAGCCCCTTGCTCAACATGCTCCCAACACCCACAGCCCCTCGCTTCACATGCTCTCAACACCCACAGCCCCTTGCTCTACATGCTCTCAACACCCACAGCCCCTTGCTCCACATGCTCTCAACACCCACAGCCCCTTGCTCCACATGCTCTCAACACACACAGCCCCTTGCTCTACATGCTCTCAACACCCACAGCACCTTGCTTCACATGCTCTCAACACCCACAGCCCCCTGCTCAACATGCTCCCAACACCCACAGCCCCTTGCTTCACATGCTCTCAACACCCACAGCCCCTTGCTTCACATGCTCTCAACACCCACAGCACCTTGCTCCACCTGCTCTCAACACCCACAACCCCCCGCTCCACATGCTCTCAACACCCACAGCCCCTTGCTTCACATGCTCTCAACACCCACAGCCCCTTGCTCCACATGCTCTCAACACCCACAGCCCCTTGCTCCACATGCTCTCAACACCCACAGCTCCTTGCTCTACATGCTCTCAACACCCACAACCCCTTGCTTCACATGCTCTCAACACTCACAACCCCTTGCTTCACATGCTCTCAACACCCACAACCCCTTGCTTCACATGCTCTCAACACTCACAACCCCTTGCTTCACATGCTCTCAACACCCACAGCCCCTTGCTTCACATGCTCTCAACACCCACAGCCCCTTGCTTCACATGCTCCCAACACTCACAGTCCCTTGCTCCACATGCTCTCAACACCCACAGCCCCTTGCTTCACATGCTCTCAACACCCACAGCTCCTTGCTCCACATGCTCCCAACACCCACAGCCCCTTGCTCCACATACTCTCAACACCCACAGCCCCTTGCTCCAAATGCTCTCAACACCCACAGCCCCTTGCTTCACATGCTCTCAACACTCACAGTCCCTCGCTCCACATGCTCTCAACACCCACAGCCCCTTGCTCCACATGCTCTCAACACCCACAGCCCCTTGCTTCACATGCTCCCAACACTCACAGTCCCTTGCTCCACATGCTCTCAACACCCACAGCCCCTTGCTTCACATGCTCCCAACACTCACAATCCCTTGCTCCACATGCTCTCAACACCCACAGCCCCTTGCTCCACATGCTCTCAACACTCACAGTCCCTTGCTCCACATGCTTTCAACACCCACAGCCCCTTGCTCCACATGCTCTCAACACTCACAGTCCCTTGCTCCACATGCTCTCACCACCCACAGCCCCTTGCTCCACATGCTCTCAACACCCACAGCCCCTTGCTTCACATGCTCCCAACACTCACAGTCCCTTGCTCCACATGCTCTCAACACCCACAGCCCCTTGCTTCACATGCTCCCAACACTCACAGCCCCTTGCTCCACATGCTCTCAACACACACAGCCCCTTGCTTCACATGCTCCCAACACCCACAGCCCCTTGCTCTACATGCTCTCAACACTCACAGCCCCTTGCTCCACATGCTCTCAACACTCACAGCCCCTTGCTCCACATGCTCTCAACACTCACAGCCCCTTGCTCCACATGCTCTTAACACTCACAGCCCCTTGCTTCACATGCTCTCAACACCCACAGCCCCTTGCTCCACATGCTCCCAACACCCACAGCCCCTTGCTCCACATGCTCTCAACACCCACAGCACCTTGCTTCACATGCTCTCAACACCCACAGCACCTTGCTCCACCTGCTCTCAACACCCACAACCCCCTGCTCCACATGCTCTCAACACCCACAGCCCCTTGCTTCACATGCTCTCAACACCCACAGCCCCTTGCTCCACATGCTCTCAACACCCACAGCCCCTTGCTCTACATGCTCTCAACACCTACAGCCCCTTGCTTCACATGCTCTCAACACCCATAGCCCCTTGCTCCACATGCTCCCAACACATACAACCTCTTGCTCCACATGCTCTCAACACCCACAGCCCCTTGCTCCACATGCTCTCAACACCCACAGCCCCTTGCTCCACATGCTCTCAACACCCACAGCCCCTTGCTCCACATGCTCTCAACACTCACAGCCCCTTGCTCCACATGCTCTCAACACCCACAGCCCCTTGCTCCACATGCTCTCAACACCCACAGCCCCTTGCTCCACATGCTCTCAACACACACAGCCCCTTGCTCCACATGCTCTCAACACTCACAGCTCCTTGCTCCACATGCTCTCAACACACACAGCCCCTTGCTCCACATGCTCTCAACACCCACAGCCCCTTGCTCCACATGCTCTCAACACCCACAACCCCCCGCTCCACATGCTCTCAACACACACAGCCCCTTGCTCTACATGCTCTCAACACCCACAGCACCTTGCTTCACATGCTCTCAACACCCACAGCCCCTTGCTCAACATGCTCCCAACACCCACAGCCCCTTGCTTCACATGCTCTCAACACCCACAGCCCCTTGCTTCACATGCTCTCAACACCCACAGCACCTTGCTCCACCTGCTCTCAACACTCACAGCCCCTTGCTCTACATGCTCTTAACACACACAACCCCTTGCTCCACATGCTCTCAACACCCACAGCCCCTTGCTCAACATGCTCCCAACACCCACAGCCCCTTGCTTCACATGCTCTCAACACCCACAGCACCTTGCTTCACATGCTCTCAACACTCACAGCCCCTTGCTCTACATGCTCTCAACACCCACAGCCCCTTGCTCCACATGCTCTCAACACCCACAGCCCCTTGCTCCACATGCTCTCAACACACACAGCCCCTTGCTCCACATGCTCTCAACACTCACAGCCCCTTGATCTACATGCTCTCAACACCCACAGCCCCTTGCTCCACATGCTCTCAACACCCACAGCCCCTTGCTCCACATGCTCTCAACACACACAGCCCCTTGCTCCACATGCTCTCAACACCCACAGCCCCTTGCTCCACATGCTCCCAACACCCACAGCCCCTTGCTCCACATGCTCTCAACACCCACAGCACCTTTTTTCACATGCTCTCAACACCCACAGCCCCTTGCTCAACATGCTCCCAACACCCACAGCCCCTCGCTTCACATGCTCTCAACACCCACAGCCCCTTGCTCTACATGCTCTCAACACCCACAGCCCCTTGCTCCACATGCTCTCAACACCCACAGCCCCTTGCTCCACATGCTCTCAACACACACAGCCCCTTGCTCTACATGCTCTCAACACCCACAGCACCTTGCTTCACATGCTCTCAACACCCACAGCCCCCTGCTCAACATGCTCCCAACACCCAAAGCCCCTTGCTTCACATGCTCTCAACACCCACAGCCCCTTGCTTCACATGCTCTCAACACCCACAGCACCTTGCTCCACCTGCTCTCAACACCCACAACCCCCCGCTCCACATGCTCTCAACACCCACAGCCCCTTGCTTCACATGCTCTCAACACCCACAGCCCCTTGCTCCACATGCTCTCAACACCCACAGCCCCTTGCTCCACATGCTCTCAACACCCACAGCTCCTTGCTCTACATGCTCTCAACACCCACAACCCCTTGCTTCACATGCTCTCAACACTCACAACCCCTTGCTTCACATGCTCTCAACACCCACAACCCCTTGCTTCACATGCTCTCAACACTCACAACCCCTTGCTTCACATGCTCTCAACACCCACAGCCCCTTGCTTCACATGCTCTCAACACCCACAGCCCCTTGCTTCACATGCTCCCAACACTCACAGTCCCTTGCTCCACATGCTCTCAACACCCACAGCCCCTTGCTTCACATGCTCTCAACACCCACAGCTCCTTGCTCCACATGCTCCCAACACCCACAGCCCCTTGCTCCACATACTCTCAACACCCACAGCCCCTTGCTCCACATGCTCTCAACACCCACAGCCCCTTGCTTCACATGCTCTCAACACTCACAGTCCCTCGCTCCACATGCTCTCAACACCCACAGCCCCTTGCTCCACATGCTCTCAACACCCACAGCCCCTTGCTTCACATGCTCCCAACACTCACAGTCCCTTGCTCCACATGCTCTCAACACCCACAGCCCCTTGCTTCACATGCTCCCAACACTCACAGTCCCTTGCTCCACATGCTCTCAACACCCACAGCCCCTTGCTCCACATGCTCTCAACACTCACAGTCCCTTGCTCCACATGCTTTCAACACCCACAGCCCCTTGCTCCACATGCTCTCAACACTCACAGTCCCTTGCTCCACATGCTCTCACCACCCACAGCCCCTTGCTCCACATGCTCTCAACACCCACAGCCCCTTGCTTCACATGCTCCCAACACTCACAGTCCCTTGCTCCACATGCTCTCAACACCCACAGCCCCTTGCTTCACATGCTCCCAACACTCACAGCCCCTTGCTCCACATGCTCTCAACACACACAGCCCCTTGCTTCACATGCTCCCAACACCCACAGCCCCTTGCTCTACATGCTCTCAACACTCACAGCCCCTTGCTCCACATGCTCTCAACACTCACAGACCCTTGCTCCACATGCTCTCAACACTCACAGCCCCTTGCTCCACATGCTCTTAACACTCACAGCCCCTTGCTTCACATGCTCTCAACACCCACAGCCCCTTGCTCCACATGCTCCCAACACCCACAGCCCCTTGCTCCACATGCTCTCAACACCCACAGCACCTTGCTTCACATGCTCTCAACACCCACAGCACCTTGCTCCACCTGCTCTCAACACCCACAACCCCCTGCTCCACATGCTCTCAACACCCACAGCCCCTTGCTTCACATGCTCTCAACACCCACAGCCCCTTGCTCCACATGCTCTCAACACCCACAGCCCCTTGCTCTACATGCTCTCAACACCTACAGCCCCTTGCTTCACATGCTCTCAACACCCATAGCCCCTTGCTCCACATGCTCCCAACACATACAACCCCTTGCTCCACATGCTCTCAACACCCACAGCCCCTTGCTCCACATGCTCTCAACACCCACAGCCCCTTGCTCCACATGCTCTCAACACCCACAGCCCCTTGCTCCACATGCTCTCAACACTCACAGCCCCTTGCTCCACATGCTCTCAACACCCACAGCCCCTTGCTCCACATGCTCTCAACACCCACAGCCCCTTGCTCCACATGCTCTCAACACACACAGCCCCTTGCTCCACATGCTCTCAACACTCACAGCTCCTTGCTCCACATGCTCTCAACACACACAGCCCCTTGCTCCACATGCTCTCAACACCCACAGCCTCTTGCTCCACATGCTCTCAACACCCACAACCCCTTGCTCCACATGCTCCCAACACCCACAGCCCCTTGCTTCACATGCTCTCAACACTCACAGCCCCTTGCTCCACATGCTCTCAACACCCACAGCCCCTTGCCCCACATGCTCTCAACACCCACAGCCCCTTGCTTCACATGCTCTCAACACTCACAGCCACTTGCTCCACAGGCTCTCAACACCCACAGCCCCTTGCCCCACATGCTCTCAACACACACAACCCCTTGCTTCACATGCTCTCAACACCCACAGCCCCTTGCTCTACATGCTCCCAACATACACAACCCCTTGCTCAACATGCTCTCAACACCCACAGCCCCTTGCTCCACATGCTCTCAACACCCACAGCACCTTGCTTCACATGCTCTCAACACCCACAGCACCTTGCTCCACCTGCTCTCAACACTCACAACCCCCTGCTCCACATGCTCCCAACACCCACAACCCCTTGCTTCACATGCTCCCAACACACACAGCCCCTTGCTTCACATGCTCTCAACACCCACAGCCCCTTGCTTAACATGCTCTCAACACCCACAGCCTCTTGCTTCACATGCTCTCAACACTCACAGCTCCTTGCTCCACATGCTCTCAACAACCACAACCCCCTGCTCCACATGCTCCCAACACCCACATCCCCTTGCTTCACATGCTTCCAACACCCACAGCCCCTTGCTTCACATGCTCTCAACACCCACAGCCCCTTGCTCCACATGCTCTCAACACCCACAGCCCCCTGCTCCACATGCTCCCAACACCCACAACCCCTTGCTTCACATGCTCCCAACACACACAGCCCCTTGCTTCACATGCTCTCAACACCCACAACCCCTTGCTTCACATGCTCTCAACACCCACAGCCCCTTGCTTCACATGCTCTCAACACCCACAGCCCCTTGCTCCACATGCTCTCAACACCCACAGCCCCTTGCTCCACATGCTCTCAACACTCACAGCCCCTTGCTCCACATGCTCTCAACACTCACAGCCCCTTGCTCCACATGCTCTCAACACACACAGCCCCTTGCTCCACATGCTCTCAACACTCACAGCCCCTTGCTCCACATGCTCTCAACACCCACAGCCCCTTGCTTCACATGCTCTCAACACTCACAGCCCCTTGCTCCACATGCTCTCAACACCCACAACCCCTTGCTCCACATGCTCTCAACACCCACAACCCCTTGCTCCACATGCTCTCAACACCCACAGCCCCTTGCTCCACATGCTCTCAACACCCACAGCCCCTTGCTCCACATGCTCTCAACACCCACAGCCCCTTGCTCCACATGCTCTCAACACCCACAGCCCCTTGCTCCACATGCTCTCAACACCCACAACCCCTTGCTCCACATGCTCTCAACACCCACAGGCCCTTGCTCTACATGCTCTCAACACCCACAGCCCCTTGCTCCACATGCTCTCAACACCCACAACCCCCCGCTCCACATGCTCTCAACACACACAGCCCCTTGCTCTACATGCTCTCAACACCCACAGCACCTTGCTTCACATGCTCTCAACACCCACAGCCCCTTGCTCAACATGCTCCCAACACCCACAGCCCCTTGCTTCACATGCTCTCAACACCCACAGCCCCTTGCTTCACATGCTCTCAACACCCACAGCACCTTGCTCCACCTGCTCTCAACACTCACAGCCCCTTGCTCTACATGCTCTCAACACACACAACCCCTTGCTCCACATGCTCTCAACACCCACAGCCCCTTGCTCAACATGCTCCCAACACCCACAGCCCCTTGCTTCACATGCTCTCAACACCCACAGCACCTTGCTTCACATGCTCTCAACACTCACAGCCCCTTGCTCTACATGCTCTCAACACCCACAGCCCCTTGCTCCACATGCTCTCAACACCCACAGCCCCTTGCTCCACATGCTCTCAACACACACAGCCCCTTGCTCCACATGCTCTCAACACTCACAGCCCCTTGCTCTACATGCTCTCAACACCCACAGCCCCTTGCTCCACATGCTCTCAACACCCACAGCCCCTTGCTCCACATGCTCTCAACACACACAGCCCCTTGCTCCACATGCTCTCAACACCCACAGCCCCTTGCTCCACATGCTCCCAACACCCACAGCCCCTTGCTCCACATGCTCTCAACACCCACAGCACCTTTTTTCACATGCTCTCAACACCCACAGCCCCTTGCTCAACATGCTCCCAACACCCACAGCCCCTCGCTTCACATGCTCTCAACACCCACAGCCCCTTGCTCTACATGCTCTCAACACCCACAGCCCCTTGCTCCACATGCTCTCAACACCCACAGCCCCTTGCTCCACATGCTCTCAACACACACAGCCCCTTGCTCTACATGCTCTCAACACCCACAGCACCTTGCTTCACATGCTCTCAACACCCACAGCCCCCTGCTCAACATGCTCCCAACACCCACAGCCCCTTGCTTCACATGCTCTCAACACCCACAGCCCCTTGCTTCACATGCTCTCAACACCCACAGCACCTTGCTCCACCTGCTCTCAACACCCACAACCCCCCGCTCCACATGCTCTCAACACCCACAGCCCCTTGCTTCACATGCTCTCAACACCCACAGCCCCTTGCTCCACATGCTCTCAACACCCACAGCCCCTTGCTCCACATGCTCTCAACACCCACAGCTCCTTGCTCTACATGCTCTCAACACCCACAACCCCTTGCTTCACATGCTCTCAACACTCACAACCCCTTGCTTCACATGCTCTCAACACCCACAACCCCTTGCTTCACATGCTCTCAACACTCACAACCCCTTGCTTCACATGCTCTCAACACCCACAGCCCCTTGCTTCACATGCTCTCAACACCCACAGCCCCTTGCTTCACATGCTCCCAACACTCACAGTCCCTTGCTCCACATGCTCTCAACACCCACAGCCCCTTGCTTCACATGCTCTCAACACCCACAGCTCCTTGCTCCACATGCTCCCAACACCCACAGCCCCTTGCCCCACATACTCTCAACACCCACAGCCCCTTGCTCCACATGCTCTCAACACCCACAGCCCCTTGCTTCACATGCTCTCAACACTCACAGTCCCTTGCTCCACATGCTCTCAACACCCACAGCCCCTTGCTCCACATGCTCTCAACACCCACAGCCCCTTGCTTCACATGCTCCCAACACTCACAGTCCCTTGCTCCACATGCTCTCAACACCCACAGCCCCTTGCTTCACATGCTCCCAACACTCACAGTCCCTTGCTCCACATGCTCTCAACACCCACAGCCCCTTGCTCCACATGCTCTCAACACTCACAGTCCCTTGCTCCACATGCTCTCAACACCCACAGCCCCTTGCTCCACATGCTCTCAACACTCACAGTCCCTTGCTCCACATGCTCTCACCACCCACAGCCCCTTGCTCCACATGCTCTCAACACCCACAGCCCCTTGCTTCACATGCTCCCAACACTCACAGTCCCTTGCTCCACATGCTCTCAACACCCACAGCCCCTTGCTTCACATGCTCCCAACACTCACAGCCCCTTGCTCCACATGCTCTCAACACACACAGCCCCTTGCTTCACATGCTCCCAACACCCACAGCCCCTTTCTCTACATGCTCTCAACACTCACAGCCCCTTGCTCCACATGCTCTCAACACTCACAGCCCCCTGCTCCACATGCTCTCAACACTCACAGCCCCTTGCTCCACATGCTCTTAACACTCACAGCCCCTTGCTTCACATGCTCTCAACACCCACAGCCCCTTGCTCCACATGCTCCCAACACCCACAGCCCCTTGCTCCACATGCTCTCAACACCCACAGCACCTTGCTTCACATGCTCTCAACACCCACAGCACCTTGCTCCACCTGCTCTCAACACCCACAACCCCCTGCTCCACATGCTCTCAACACCCACAGCCCCTTGCTTCACATGCTCTCAACACCCACAGCCCCTTGCTCCACATGCTCTCAACACCCACAGCCCCTTGCTCTACATGCTCTCAACACCTACAGCCCCTTGCTTCACATGCTCTCAACACCCACAGCCCCTTGCTCCACATGCTCCCAACACATACAACCCCTTGCTCCACATGCTCTCAACACCCACAGCCCCTTGCTCCACATGCTCTCAACACCCACAGCCCCTTGCTCCACATGCTCTCAACACCCACAGCCCCGTGCTCCACATGCTCTCAACACTCACAGCCCCTTGCTCCACATGCTCTCAACACTCACAGCCCCTTGCTCCACATGCTCTCAACACACACAGCCCCTTGCTCCACATGCTCTCAACACTCACAGCTCCTTGCTCCACATGCTCTCAACACACACAGCCCCTTGCTCCACATGCTCTCAACACCCACAGCCCCTTGCTCCACATGCTCTCAACACCCACAACCCCTTGCTCCACATGCTCCCAACACCCACAGCCCCTTGCTTCACATGCTCTCAACACTCACAGCCCCTTGCTCCACATGCTCTCAACACCCACAGCCCCTTGCCCCACATGCTCTCAACACCCACAGCCCCTTGCTTCACATGCTCTCAACACTCACAGCCACTTGCTCCACAGGCTCTCAACACCCACAGCCCCTTGCCCCACATGCTCTCAACACACACAACCCCTTGCTTCACATGCTCTCAACACCCACAGCCCCTTGCTCTACATGCTCCCAACATACACAACCCCTTGCTCCACATGCTCTCAACACCCACAGCCCCTTGCTCCACATGCTCTCAACACCCACAGCACCTTGCTTCACATGCTCTCAACACCCACAGCACCTTGCTCCACCTGCTCTCAACACTCACAACCCCCTGCTCCACATGCTCCCAACACCCACAACCCCTTGCTTCACATGCTCCCAACACACACAGCCCCTTGCTTCACATGCTCTCAACACCCACAGCCCCTTGCTTAACATGCTCTCAACACCCACAGCCCCTTGCTTCACATGCTCTCAACACTCACAGCTCCTTGCTCCACATGCTCTCAACAACCACAACCCCCTGCTCCACATGCTCCCAACACCCACAACCCCTTGCTTCACATGCTCCCAACACCCACAGCCCCTTGCTTCTCATGCTCTCAACACCCACAGCCCCTTGCTCCACATGCTCTCAACACCCACAGCCCCCTGCTCCACATGCTCCCAACACCCACAACCCCTTGCTTCACATGCTCCCAACACCCACAACCCCTTGCTTCACATGCTCCCAACACACACAGCCCCTTGCTTCACATGCTCTCAACACCCACAGCCCCTTGCTTAACATGCTCTCAACACCCACAGCCCCTTGCTTCACATGCTCTCAACACCCACAGCCCCTTGCTCCACATGCTCTCAACACTCACAGCCCCTTGCTTCACATGCTCTCAACACCCACAGCCCCTTGCTCCACATGCTCTCAACACTCACAGCCCCTAGCTCCACATGCTCTCAACACTCACAGCCCCTTGCTCCACATGCTCTCAACACCCACAACCCCTTGCTCCACATGCTCTCAACACCCACAGCCCCTTGCTTCACATGCTCCCAACACACACAGCCCCTTGCTTCACATGCTCTCAACACCCACAGCCCCTTGCTTAACATGCTCTCAACACCCACAGCCCCTTGCTTCACATGCTCTCAACACCCACAGCCCCTTGCTCCACATGCTCTCAACACTCACAGCCCCTTGCTTCACATGCTCTCAACACCCACAGCCCCTTGCTCCACATGCTCTCAACACTCACAGCCCCTTGCTCCACATGCTCTCAACACTCACAGCCCCTAGCTCCACATGCTCTCAACACTCACAGCCCCTTGCTCCACATGCTCTCAACACCCACAACCCCTTGCTCCACATGCTCTCAACACCCACAGCCCCTTGCTTCACATGCTCTCAACACCCACAGCCCCTTGCTCCACCTGCTCCCAACACACACAGCCCCTTGCTTCACATGCTCTCAACACACACAGCCCCTTGCTCCACCTGCTCTCAACACTCACAGCCCCTTGCTCCACATGCTCTCAACACCCACAGCCCCTTGCTCCACATGCTCTCAACACTCACAGCCCCTTGCTCCACATGCTCTCAACACACACAGCCCCTTGCTCCACATGCTCTCAACACCCACAGCCCCTTGCTCCACCTGCTCCCAACACATACAACCCCTTGCTCCACATGCTCTCAACACCCACAGCCCCTTGCTTCACATGCTCTCAACACTCACAGCCCCTTGCTCCACATGCTCTCAACACCCACAGCCCCTTGCTCCACCTGCTCCCAACACACACAGCCCCTTGCTCCACATGCTCTCAACACTCACAGCCCCTTGCTTCACATGCTCTCAACACCCACAGCCCCTTGCTCCACATGCTCTCAACACTCACAGCCCCTTGCTTCACATGCTCTCAACACCCACAGCCCCTTGCTCCACCTGCTCCCAACACACACAGCCCCTTGCTCCACATGCTCTCAACACTCACAGCCCCTTGCTCCACATGCTCTCAACACTCACAGCCCCTTGATCCACATGCTCTCAACACCCACAGCCCCTTGCTTCACATGGTCTCAACACTCACAGCCCCTTGCTTCACATGCTTTCAACACCCACAACCCCTTGCTCCACATGCTCTCAACACCCACAACCCCTTGCTCCACATGCTCCCAACACACACAGCCCCTTGCTCTACATGCTCTCAACACCCACAGCCCCTTGCTCCACATGCTCTCAACACCCACAGCCCCTTGCTCTACATGCTCTCAACACCCACAACCCCTTGCTCCACATGCTCTCAACACCCACAACCCCTTGCTCTACATGCTCTCAACACCCACAGCCCCTTGCTCCACATGCTCTCAACACCCACAGCCCCTTGCTTCACATGCTCTCAACACCCACAGCCCCTTGCTTCACATGCTCTCAACACCCACAGCCCCTTGCTCCACATGCTCTCAACACTCACAGCCCCTTGCTTCACATGCTCTCAACACCCACAGCCCCTTGCTCCACATGCTCTCAACACTCACAGCCCCTTTCTCCACATGCTCTCAACACTCACAGCCCCTTGCTCCACATGCTCTCAACACCCACAGCCCCTTGCTTCACATGCTCTCAACACACACAGCCCCTTGCTCCACATGCTCTCAACACCCACAGCCCCTTGCTCTACATGCTCTCAACACCCACAACCCCTTGCTCCACATGCTCTCAACACCCACAACCCCTTGCTCCACATGCTCTCAACACCCACAACCCCTTGCTCCACATGCTCTCAACACTCACAGCCCCTTGCTCCACATGCTCTCAACACTCACAGCCCCTAGCTCCACATGCTCTCAACACTCACAGCCCTTTGCTCCACATGCTCTCAACACCCACAACCCCTTGCTCCACATGCTCTCAACACCCACAGCCCCTTGCTTCACATGCTCTCACCACCCACAGCCCCTTGCTCCACCTGCTCCCAACACACACAGCCCCTTGCTTCACATGCTCTCAACACACACAGCCCCTTGCTCCACCTGCTCCCAACACCCACAGCCCTTTGCTCCACATGCTCTCAACACTCACAGCTCCTTGCTCCACATGCTCTCAACAACCACAACCCCTTGCTTCACATGCTCTCAACACCCACAACCCCTTGCTCCACATGCTCTCAACACCCACAGCTCCTTGCTCCACATGCTCTCAACACCCACAGCTCCTTGCTCCACATGCTCTCAACACCCACAGCCCCTTGCTCCACATGCTCTCAACACTCACAGCTCCTTGCTCCACATGCTCTCAACAACCACAACCCCTTGCTTCACATGCTCTCAACACCCACAACCCCTTGCTCCACATGCTCTCAACACCCACAGCTCCTTGCTCCACATGCTCTCAACACCCACAGCCCCTTGCTCCACCTGCTCCCAACACCCACAGCCCCTTGCTCCACATGCTCTCAACACTCACAGCTCCTTGCTCCACATGCTCTCAACAACCACAACCCCTTGCTTCACATGCTCTCAACACCCACAACCCCTTGCTCCACATGCTCTCAACACCCACAGCTCCTTGCTCCACATGCTCTCAACACCCACAGCTCCTTGCTCCACATGCTCTCAACACCCACAGCCCCTTGCTTCACATGCTCTCAACACACACAGCCCCTTGCTCCACCTGCTCCCAACACCCACAGCCCCTTGCTCCACATGCTCTCAACACTCACAGCTCCTTGCTCCACATGCTCTCAACAACCACAACCCCTTGCTTCACATGCTCTCAACACCCACAACCCCTTGCTCCACATGCTCTCAACACCCACAGCCCCTTGCTCCACATGCTCCCAACACTCACAGTCCCTTGCTCCACATGCTCTCAACACACACAGCCCCTTGCTTCACATGCTCTCAACACTCACAGCCCCTTGCTTCACATGCTCTCAACACCCACAGCACCTTGCTTCACATGCTCTCAACACCCACAGCACCTTGCTCCACATGCTCCCAACACCCACAGCTCCTTGCTCCACATGCTCTCAACACCCACAGCCCCTTGCTCCACATGCTCTCAACACTCACAGCCCCTTGCTCCACATGCTCTCAACACACACAGCCCCTTGCTCCACCTGCTCCCAACACCCACAGCCCCTTGCTTCACATGCTCCCAACACCCACAACCCCTTGCTCTACATGCTCTCAACACCCACAGCCCCTTGCTCCACCTGCTCTCAACACTCACAGCCCCTAGCTTCACATGCTCTCAACACCCACAGCCCCTTGCTCCACATGCTCTCAACACCCACAGCCCCTTGCTCCACATGCTCTCAACACTCACAGCTCCTTGCTCCACATGCTCTCAACACTCACAGCCCCTTGCTTCACATGCTCTCAACACACACAGCCCCTTGCTCCACATGCTCTCAACACACACAGCCCCTTGCTCCACATGCTCTCAACACTCACAGCTCCTTGCTCCACATGCTCTCAACACCCACAGCCCCTTGCTCCACATGCTCCCAACACACACAGCTCCTTGCTCCACATGCTCTCAACACCCACAGCCCCTTGCTTCACATGCTCCCAACACCCACAACCCCTTGCTCCACATGCTCTCAACACCCACAGCCCCTTGCTCCACATGCTCTCAACACCCACAGCCCCTTGCTTCACATGCTCTCAACACCCACAGCCCCTTGCTCCACATGCTCTCAACACCCACAGCCCCTTGCTCCACATGCTCTCAACACTCTCAGCTCCTTGCTCCACATGCTCTCAACACCCACAGCCCCTTGCTCCACATGCTCCCAACACACACAGCCCCTTGCTCCACATGCTCCCAACACCCACAACCCCTTGCTTCACATGCTCTCAACACTCACAGCCCCTTGCTCCACATGCTCTCAACACACACAGCCCCTTGCTCCACATGCTCCCAACATCCACAACCCCTTGCTTCACATGCTCTCAACACCCACAACCCCTTGCTCCACATGCTCTCAACACCCACAACCCCCTGCTCCACATGCTCTCAACACCCACAGCCCCTTGCTCCACATGCTCTCAACACTCACAGCCCCTTGCTTCACATGCTCTCAACACTCACAACCCCTTGCTCCACATGCTCTCAACACCCACAGCACCTTGCTTCACATGCTCTCAACACTCACAGTCCCTTGCTCCACATGCTCTCAACAACCACAACCCCTTGCTCCACATGCTCTCAACACTCTCAGCTCCTAGCTCCACATGCTCTCAACAACCACAACCCCTTGCTCCACATGCTCCCAACACCCACAGCCCCTTGCTCCATATGCTCCCAACACCCACAGCCCCTTGCTCTACATGCTCTCAACACCCACAACCCCTTGCTCCACATGCTCTCAACACTCACAGCCCCTTGCTCCACATGCTCTCAACACCCACAGCCCCTTGCTCCACATGCTCTCAACACCCACAACCCCTTGCTCCACATGCTCTCAACACCCACAACCCCTTGCTTCACATGCTCTCAACACCCACAACCCCCTGCTCCACCTGCTCTCAACACCCACAACCCCTTGCTTCACATGCTCTCAACACACACAGCCCCTTGCTTCACATGCTCTCAACACCCACAGCCCCTTGCTTCACATGCTCTCAACACCCACAACCCCTTGCTCCACATGCTCTCAACACTCACAGCCCCTTGCTCCACATGCTCTCAACACCCACAGCCCCTTGCTCTACATGCTCCCGACACCCACAGCCCCTCAATACACATGCTCTCAACACCCACAGCCCCTTGCTCCAAATGCTCTCAACACCCACAGCCCCTTGCTCCACATGCTCTCAACACTCACAGCCCCTTGCTCCACATGCTCTCAACACCCACAGCCCCTTGCTCCACATGCTCTCAACACTCACAGCTCCTTGCTCCACATGCTCTCAACACCCACAGCCCCTTGCTTCACATGCTCTCAACACTCACAGCTCCTTGCTCCACATGCTCTCAACACCCACAGCCCCTTGCTTCACATGCTCTCAACACCCACAGCCCCTTGCTTCACATGCTCTCAACACCCACAGCCCCTTGCTCTACATGCTCCCGACACCCACAGCCCCTCAATACACATGCTCTCAACACCCACAGCCCCTTGCTCCACATGCTCTCAACACCCACAGCCCCTTGCTCCACATGCTCTCAACACCCACAGCTCCTTGCTTCACATGCTCTCAACACCCACAGCCCCTTGCTTCACATGCTCTCAACACCCACAGCCCCTTGCTCTACATGCTCCCGACACCCACAGCCCCTCAATACACATGCTCTCAACACTCACAGCCCCTTGCTCCACATGCTCTCAACACCCACAGCTCCTTGCTCGACATGCTCTCAACACCCACAGCCCCTTGCTTCACATGCTCTCAACACCCACAGCCCCTTGCTTCACATGCTCCCAACACCCACAACCCCTTGCTTCACATGCTCTCAACACCCACAGCTCCTTGCTCCACATGCTCTCAACACTCACAGCTCCTTGCTCCACATGCTCTCAACAACCACAACCCCTTGCTTCACATGCTCTCAACACCCACAGCACCTTGCTTCACATGCTCTCAACACCCACAACCCCTTGCTTCACATGCTCTCAACACCCACAACCCCTTGCTTCACATGCTCTCAACACCCACAGCCCCTTGCTCCACATGCTCTCAACACCCACAGCCCCTTGCTCCACATGCTCTCAACACTCACAGCTCCTTGCTCCACATGCTCTCAACAACCACAACCCCTTGCTTCACATGCTCTCAACACCCACAGCACCTTGCTTCACATGCTCTCAACACCCACAGCACCTTGCTCCACATGCTCCCAACACCCACAGCTCCTTGCTCCACATGCTCTCAACACCCACAGCCCCTTGCTCCTCATGCTCTCAACACCCACAGCCCCTTGCTCCACATGCTCTCAACACTCACAGCCCCTTGCTCCACATGCTCTCAACACTCACAGCCCCTTGCTTCACATGCTCTCAACACCCACAGCCCCTTGCTGCACATGCTCTCAACACCCACAGCCCCTTGCTCCACATGCTCTCAACACACACAGCCCCTTGCTCCACATGCTCCCAACACCCACAACCCCTTGCTTCACATGCTCTCAACACCCACAACCCCTTGCTCCACATGCTCTCAACACCCACAACCCCCTGCTCCACATGCTCTCAACACCCACAGCCCCTTGCTCCACATGCTCTCAACACTCACAGCCCCTTGCTTCACATGCTCTCAACACTCACAACCCCTTGCTCCACATGCTCTCAACACCCACAGCACCTTGCTTCACATGCTCTCAACACTCACAGCCCCTTGCTCCACATGCTCTCAACACCCACAGCCCCTTGCTCTACATGCTCTCAACACCCACAACCCCTTGCTTCACATGCTCTCAACACCCACAACCCCTTGCTCCACATGCTCTCAACACCCACAACCCCCTGCTCCACATGCTCTCAACACCCACAGCCCCTTGCTCTACATGCTCTCAACACCCACAACCCCTTGCTCCACATGCTCTCAACACTCACAGCTCCTTGCTCCACATGCTCTCAACAACCACAACCCCTTGCTTCACATGCTCTCAACACCCACAGCACCTTGCTTCACATGCTCTCAACACCCACAGCACCTTGCTCCACATGCTCCCAACACCCACAGCCCCTTGCTCCACATGCTCTCAACACCCACAGCCCCTTGCTCCACATGCTCTCAACACTCACAGCTCCTTGCTCCACATGCTCTCAACACCCACAGCCCCTTGCTTCACATGCTCTCAACACCAACAACCCCTAGCTCTACATGCTCTCAACACTCACAGCTCCTTGCTCCACATGCTCTCAACACCCACAGCCCCTTGCTCCACATGCTCTCAACACCCACAGCCCCTTGCTCCACATGCTCTCAACACCCACAGCTCCTTGCTCCACATGCTCTCAACACACACAGCCCCTTGCTCTACATGCTCTCAACACCCACAGCCCCTTGCTTCACATGCTCTCAACACCCACAGCCCCTTGCTCTACATGCTCTCAACACCCACAACCCCTTGCTCCACATGCTCTCAACACTCACAGCCCCTTGCTCCACATGCTCTCAACACCCACAGCCCCTTGCTCCACATGCTCTCAACACCCACAACCCCTTGCTCCACATGCTCTCAACACCCACAACCCCTTGCTTCACATGCTCTCAACACCCACAACCCCCTGCTCCACCTGCTCTCAACACCCACAACCCCTTGCTTCACATGCTCTCAACACACACAGCCCCTTGCTTCACATGCTCTCAACACCCACAGCCCCTTGCTTCACATGCTCTCAACACCCACAACCCCTTGCTCCACATGCTCTCAACACTCACAGCCCCTTGCTCCACATGCTCTCAACACCCACAGCCCCTCGCTCTACATGCTCCCGACACCCACAGCCCCTCAATACACATGCTCTCAACACCCACAGCCCCTTGCTCCACATGCTCTCAACACCCACAGCCCCTTGCTCCACATGCTCTCAACACTCACAGCCCCTTGCTTCACATGATCTCAACACCCACAACCCCTTGCTCCACATGCTCTCAACACTCACAGCCCCTTGCTCCACATGCTCTCAACACCCACAGCCCCTTGCTCTACATGCTCCCGACACCCACAGCCCCTCAATACACATGCTCTCAACACCCACAGCCCCTTGCTTCACATGCTCTCAACACTCACAGCCCCTTGCTCCACATGCTCTCAACACCCACAGCCCCTTGCTTCACATGCTCTCAACACCCACAACCCCTTGCTTCACATGCTCTCAACACCCACAACCCCCTGCTCCACATGCTCTCAACACCCACAACCCCTTGCTTCACATGCTCTCAACACACACAGCCCCTTGCTTCACATGCTCTCAACACCCACAGCCCCTTGCTTCACATGCTCTCAACACCCACAACCCCTTGCTCCACATGCTCTCAACACTCACAGCCCCTTGCTCCACATGCTCTCAACACCCACAGCCCCTTGCTCTACATGCTCCCGACACCCACAGCCCCTCAATACACATGCTCTCAACACCCACAGCCCCTTGCTCCACATGCTCTCAACACCCACAGCCCCTTGCTCCACATGCTCTCAACACTCACAGCCCCTTGCTTCACATGCTCTCAACACTCACAGCCCCTTGCTCCACATGCTCTCAACACCCATAGTCCCTTGCTCCACATGCTCTCAACACTCACAACCCCTTGCTCTACATGCTCTCAACACCCACAGCCCCTTGCTCCACATGCTCTCAACACTCACAGCTCCTTGCTCCACATGCTCTCAACACCCACAGCCCCTTGCTTCACATGCTCTCAACACTCACAGCTCCTTGCTCCACATGCTCTCAACACCCACAGCCCCTTGCTTCACATGCTCTCAACACCCACAGCCCCTTGCTTCACATGCTCTCAACACCCACAGCCCCTTGCTCTACATGCTCCCGACACCCACAGCCCCTCAATACACATGCTCTCAACACCCACAGCCCCTTGCTCCACATGCTCTCAACACCCACAGCCCCTTGCTCCACTTGCTCTCAACACCCACAGCTCCTTGCTTCACATGCTCTCAACACCCACAGCCCCTTGCTTCACATGCTCTCAACAACCACAGCCCCTTGCTCTACATGCTCCCGACACCCACAGCCCCTCAATACACATGCTCTCAACACTCACAGCCCCTTGCTCCACATGCTCTCAACACTCACAGCCCCTTGCTCTACATGCTCTCAACACCCACAGCCCCTTGCTTCACATGCTCTCAACACCCACAGCCCCTTGCTTCACATGCTCCCAACACCCACAACCCCTTGCTTCACATGCTCTCAACACCCACAGCTCCTTGCTCCACATGCTCACAACACACACAGCCCCTTGCTCTGCATGCTCTCAACACCCACAACCCCTTGCTCCACATGCTCTCAACACCCACAGCCCCTTGCTTCACATGCTCTCAACACCCACAGCTCCTTGCTTCACATGCTCTCAACACCCACAGCCCCTTGCTTCACATGCTCTCAACACCCACAGCCCCTTGCTCTACATGCTCCCGACACCCACAGCCCCTCAATACACATGCTCTCAACACTCACAGCCCCTTGCTTCACATGCTCCCAACACCCACAACCCCTTGCTTCACATGCTCTCAACACCCACAGCTCCTTGCTCCACATGCTCTCAACACTCACAGCCCCTTGCTCCACATGCTCTCAACACTCACAGCTCCTTGCTTCACATGCTCTCAAAACCCACAGCCCCTTGCTTCACATGCTCTCAACACCCACAGCCCCTTGCTCTACATGCTCCCGACACCCACAGCCCCTCAATACACATGCTCTCAACACTCACAGCCCCTTGCTCCACATGCTCTCAACACCCACAGCTCCTTGCTCCACATGCTCTCAACACCCACAGCCCCTTGCTTCACATGCTCTCAACACCCACAGCCCCTTGCTTCACATGCTCCCAACACCCACAACCCCTTGCTTCACATGCTCTCAACACCCACAGCTCCTTGCTCCACATGCTCACAACACACACAGCCCCTTGCTCTGCATGCTCTCAACACCCACAACCCCTTGCTCCACATGCTCTCAACACCCACAGCCCCTTGCTTCACATGCTCTCAACACCCACAGCCCCTTGCTTCACATGCTCTCAACACCCACAGCCCCTTGCTGCACATGCTCTCACACCCACAGCCCCTTGCTTCACATGCTCTCAACAACCACAGCCTCTTGCTCCACATGCTCTCAACACCCACAGCCCCTTGCTCCACATGCTCTCAACACTCACAGCCCCTTGCTCCACATGCTCTCAACACTCACAGCTCCTTGCTCCACATGCTCTCAACACTCACGGCCCCTTGCTCCACATGCTCTCAACACTCACAGCTCCTTGCTCTACATGCTCTCAACACACACAGCCCCTTGCTTCACATGCTCTCAACACTTACAGCCCCTTGCTCCACATGCTCTCAACACTCACAACCCCTTGCTCCACATGCTATCAACACCCACAACCCCCTGCTTCACATGCTCTCAACACCCACAGCCCCTTGCTTCACATGCTCTCAACACCCACAGCTCCTTGCTTCACATGCTCTCAACACCCACAACCCCTTGCTCCACATGCTCTCAACACCCACAGCCCCTTGCTCCACATGCTCTCAACACTCACAGCCACTTGCTCCACATGCTCTCAACACACACAGCCCCTTGCTTCACATGCTCTCAACACTCACAGCCCCTTGCTCCACATGCTCTCAACACCCACAGCCCCTTGCTCCACATGCTCTCAACACTCACAGCCCCTTGCTCTACATGCTCTCAACACCCACAGCCCCTTGCTCCACATGCTCTCAACACCCACAGCCCCTTGCTTCACATGCTCTCAACACCCACAGCCCCTTGCTCCACATGCTCCCAACACACACAGCCCCTTGCTCCACATGCTCTCAACACCCACAACCCCTTGCTTCACATGCTCTCAACACTCACAGCCCCTTGCTTCACATGCTCTCAACACTCACAGCCCCTTGCTCCACATGCTCTCAACACCCACAGCCCCTTGCTCCACATGCTCTCAACACCCACAACCCCTTGCTTCACATGCTCTCAACACTCACAGCCTCTTGCTTCACATGCTCTCAACACTCACAGCCCCTTGCTCCACATGCTCTCAACACCCACAGCCCCTTGCTCCACATGCTCTCAACACCCACAACCCCTTGCTTCACATGCTCTCAACACTTACAGCCCCTTGCTCCACATGCTCCCAACACTCACAACCCCTTGCTCCACATGCTCTCAACACCCACAGCCCCTTGCTTCACATGCTCTCAACACCCACAGCCCCTTGCTTCACATGCTCTCAACACCCACAGCTCCTTGCTTCACATGCTCTCAACACCCACAACCCCTTGCTCCACATGCTCTCAACACCCACAGCCCCTTGCTCCACATGCTCTCAACACCCACAACCCCTTGCTTCACATGCTCTCAACACCCACAGCCCCTTGCTCCACCTGCTCCCAACACACACAGCTCCTTGCTACACATGCTCTCAACACTCACAGCCACTTGCTCCACATGCTCTCAACACACACAGCCCCTTGCTTCACATGCTCTCAACACTCACAGCCCCTTGCTCCACATGCTCTCAACACCCACAGCCCCTTGCTCCACATGCTCTCAACACCCACAGCCCCTCGCTCCACATGCTCTCAACACCCACAGCCCCTTGCTCCACATGCTCTCAACACCCACAGCCCCTTGCTTCACATGCTCTCAACACCCACAACCCCATGCTCCACATGCTCTCAACACCCACAGCCCCTTGCTCCACATGCTCTCAACACCCACAGCCACTTGCTCCACATGCTCTCAACACTCACAGCCCCTTGCTCCACATGCTCTCAACACTCACAGCCCCTTGCTTCACATGCTCTCAACACCCACAGCCCCTTGCTCCACATGCTCTCAACACCCACAGCCACTTGCTCCACATGCTCTCAACACCCACAGCCCCTTGCTCCACATGCTCTCAACACTCACAGCCCCTTGCTTCACATGCTCTCAACACCCACAGCCCCTTGCTCCACATGCTCTCAACACCCACAGCCACTTGCTTCACATGCTCTCAACACCCACAGCCCCTTGCTCCACATGCTCTCAACACCCACAGCCACTTGCTCCACAGGCTCTCAACACCCACAGCCCCTTGCTCCACATGCTCTCAACACTCACAGCCCCTTGCTTCACATGCTCTCAACACCCACAGCCCCTTGCTCCACATGCTCTCAACACCCACAGCCCCTTGCTCCACATGCTCTCAACACTCACAGCCCCTTGCTCTACATGCTCTCAACACCCACAGCCCCTTGCTTCACATGCTCTCAACACTTACAGCCCCTTGCTCTACATGCTCTCAACACCCACAGCCCCTTGCTCCACATGCTCCCAACACACACAGCCCCTTGCTCCACATGCTCTCAACACTCACAGCCCCTTGCTCCACATGCTCTCAACACCCACAGCCCCTTGCTTCACATGCTTTCAACACCCACAACCCCTTGCTCCACATGCTCCCAACACCCACAGCCCCTTGCTCCACATGCTCTCAACACCCACAACCCCTTGCTTCACATGCTCTCAACACCCACAGCCCCTTGCTCCACATGCTCTCAACACTCACAGCCCCTTGCTCCACATGCTCTCAACACCCACAACCCCTTGCTCCACATGCTCTCAACATTCACAGCACCTTGCTCCACATGCTCTCAACACACACAGCCCCTTGCTCCACATGCTCCCAACACCCACAGCCCCTTGCTTCACATGCTCTCAACACTCACAGCCCCTTGCTCCACATGCTCTCAACACCCACAGCCCCTTGCTCCACATGCTCTCAACACCCACAACCCCTTGCTCCACATGCTCCCAACACACACAGCCCCTTGCTCCACATGCTCTCAACACCCACAACCCCTTGCTCCACATGCTCTCAACACCCACAGCCCCTTGCTCCACATGCTCTCAACACCCACAGCTCCTTGCTCCACATGCTCTCAACACCCACAGCTCCTTGCTCCACATGCTCTCAACACCCACAGCTCCTTGCTCTACATGCTCTCAACACCCACAGCCCCTTGCTCCACATGCTCTCAACACCCACAACCCCTTGCTCCACATGCTTTCAACACCCACAGCCCCTTGCTCCACATGCTCTCAACACCCACAACCCCTTGCTCCACATGCTCTCAACACCCACAGCCCCTTGCTTCACATGCTCTCAACACTCACAGCCCCTTGCTTCACATGCTCTCAACACTCACAGCCCCTTGCTCCACATGCTCTCAACACCTACAGCCCCTTGCTCCACATGCTCTCAACACCCACAACCCCTTGCTCCACATGCTCCCAACACACACAGCCCCTTGCTCCACATGCTCTCAACACCCACAACCCCTTGCTTCACATGCTCTCAACACCCACAGCTCCTTGCTCCACATGCTCTCAACACCCACAGCTCCTTGCTCTACATGCTCTCAACACCCACAGCCCCTTGCTCCACATGCTCTCAACACCCACAACCCCTTGCTCCACATGCTCTCAACACCCACAGCCCCTTGCTCCACATGCTCTCAACACCCACAACCCCTTGCTCTACATGCTCTCATCACCCACAGCTCCTTGCTCCACATGCTCCCAATACCCACAACCCCTTGCTCCACATGCTCCCAACACTCACAACCCCTTGCTCCACATGCTCTCAACACCCACAGCCCCTTGCTCCACATGCTCTCAACACCCACAACCCCTTGCTCTACATGCTCTCAACACCCACAACCCCTTGCTCCACATGCTCTCAACACCCACAGCCCCTTGCTCCACATGCTCTCAACACCCACAACCCCTTGCTTCACATGCTCTCAACACCCACAGCCCCTTGCTCCACCTGCTCCCAACACACACAGCTCCTTGCTCCACATGCTCTCAACACTCACAGCCACTTGCTCCACATGCTCTCAACACACACAGCCCCTTGCTTCACATGCTCTCAACACTCACAGCCCCTTGCTCCACATGCTCTCAACACCCACAGCCCCTTGCTCCACATGCTCTCAACACCCACAGCCCCTCGCTCCACATGCTCTCAACACCCACAGCCCCTTGCTCCACATGCTCTCAACACCCACAGCCCCTTGCTTCACATGCTCTCAACACCCACAACCCCATGCTCCACATGCTCTCAACACCCACAGCCCCTTGCTCCACATGCTCTCAACACCCACAGCCACTTGCTCCACATGCTCTCAACACTCACAGCCCCTTGCTCCACATGCTCTCAACACTCACAGCCCCTTGCTTCACATGCTCTCAACACCCACAGCCCCTTGCTCCACATGCTCTCAACACCCACAGCCACTTGCTCCACATGCTCTCAACACCCACAGCCCCTTGCTCCACATGCTCTCAACACTCACAGCCCCTTGCTTCACATGCTCTCAACACCCACAGCCCCTTGCTCAACATGCTCTCAACACCCACAGCCACTTGCTTCACATGCTCTCAACACCCACAGCCCCTTGCTCCACATGCTCTCAACACCCACAGCCACTTGCTCCACAGGCTCTCAACACCCACAGCCCCTTGCTCCACATGCTCTCAACACTCACAGCCCCTTGCTTCACATGCTCTCAACACCCACAGCCCCTTGCTCCACATGCTCTCAACACCCACAGCCCCTTGCTCCACATGCTCTCAACACTCACAGCCCCTTGCTCTACATGCTCTCAACACCCACAGCCCCTTGCTTCACATGCTCTCAACACTTACAGCCCCTTGCTCTACATGCTCTCAACACCCACAGCCCCTTGCTCCACATGCTCCCAACACACACAGCCCCTTGCTCCACATGCTCTCAACACTCACAGCCCCTTGCTCCACATGCTCTCAACACCCACAGCCCCTTGCTTCACATGCTTTCAACACCCACAACCCCTTGCTCCACATGCTCCCAACACCCACAGCCCCTTGCTCCACATGCTCTCAACACCCACAACCCCTTGCTTCACATGCTCTCAACACCCACAGCCCCTTGCTCCACATGCTCTCAACACTCACAGCCCCTTGCTCCACATGCTCTCAACACCCACAACCCCTTGCTCCACATGCTCTCAACACTCACAGCACCTTGCTCCACATGCTCTCAACACACACAGCCCCTTGCTCCACATGCTCCCAACACCCACAGCCCCTTGCTTCACATGCTCTCAACACTCACAGCCCCTTGCTCCACATGCTCTCAACACCCACAGCCCCTTGCTCCACATGCTCTCAACACCCACAACCCCTTGCTCCACATGCTCCCAACACACACAGCCCCTTGCTCCACATGCTCTCAACACCCACAGCCCCTTGCTCCACATGCTCTCAACACCCACAACCCCTTGCTCCACATGCTCCCAACACACACAGCCCCTTGCTCCACATGCTCTCAACACCCACAACCCCTTGCTTCACATGCTCTCAACACCCACAGCTCCTTGCTCCACATGCTCTCAACACCCACAGCTCCTTGCTCTACATGCTCTCAACACCCACAGCCCCTTGCTCCACATGCTCTCAACACCCACAACCCCTTGCTCCACATGCTCTCAACACCCACAGCCCCTTGCTCCACATGCTCTCAACACCCACAACCCCTTGCTCCACATGCTCTCATCACCCACAGCTCCTTGCTCCACATGCTCCCAACACCCACAACCCCTTGCTCCACATGCTCCCAACACTCACAACCCCTTGCTCCACATGCTCTCAACACCCACAGCCCCTTGCTCCACATGCTCTCAACACCCACAACCCCTTGCTCTACATGCTCTCATCACCCACAGCTCCTTGCTCCACATGCTCTCAACACCCACAGCTCCTTGCTCCACATGCTCTCAACACTCACAGCCCCTTGCTTCACATGCTCTTAACACCCACAGCCCCTTGCTCTACATGCTCTCAACACCCACAGCCCCTTGCTTCACCTGCTCCCAACACCCACAGCCCCTTGCTTCACATGCTCTCAACACCCACAACCCCTTGCTCCACATGCTCTCAACACCCACAACCCCTTGCTCTGCATGCTCCCAACACACACAGCCCCTTGCTCCACATGCTCTCAACACTCACAGCTCCTTGCTCCACATGCTCTCAACACCCACAGCCCCTTGCTCCACATGCTCTCAACACCCACAACCCCTTGCTTCACATGCTCCCAACACCCACAGCCCCTCGCTCCACATGCTCTTAACACCCACAGCCCCTTGCTCCACATGCTCTCAACACTCACAGCCCCTTGCTCCACATGCTCTCAACACCCACAGCCCCTTGCTTCACATGCTCTCAACACCCACAACCCCTTGCTTCACATGCTCCCAACACCCACAGCCCCTCGCTCCACATGCTCTCAACACCCACAGCTCCTTGCTCTGCATGCTCCCAACACACACAGCCCCTTGCTCCACATGCTCTCAACACTCACAGCCCCTTGCTTCACATGCTCTCAACACCCACAACCCCTTGCTTCACATGCTCCCAACACCCACAGCCCCTCGCTCCACATGCTCTCAACACCCACAGCCCCTTGCTCTACATGCTCTCAACACCCACAGCCCCTTGCTTCACATGCTCTCAACACCCACAACCCCTTGCTTCACATGCTCTCAACACCCACAGCCCCTTGCTCCACATGCTCTCAACACCCACAACCCCTTGCTTCACATGCTCTCATCACCCACAGCCCCTTGCTCCACATGCTCTCAACACCCACAACCCCTTGCTTCACCTGCTCCCAACACCCACAGCCCCTTGCTTCACATGCTCTCAACACCCACAACCCCTTGCTTCACATGCTCTCAACACCCACAGCCCCTTGCTCTACATGCTCCCAACACCCACAGCCCCTTGCTTCACATGATCCTAACACCCACAGCCCCTTGCTTCACATGCTCTCAACACCCACAACTCATTGCTCCACATGCTCTCAACACCCACAGCCCCTTGCTCCACATGCTCTCAACACTCACAGCCCCTTGCTTCACATGCTCTCAACACCCACAGCCCCTTGCTCCACATGCTCTCAACACCCACAGCTCCTTGCTCCACATGCTCTCAACACCCACAGCCCCTTGCTCTTCATGCTCCCAACACACACAGCCCCTTGCTCCACATGCTCCCAACACACACAGCCCCTTGCTTCACATGCTCTCAACACTCACAGCCCCTTGCTTCACATGCTCTCAACACCCACAACCCCTTGCTCTACATGCTCCCAACACCCACAGCCCCTTGCTTCACATGATCCTAACACCCACAGCCCCTTGCTTCACATGCTCTCAACACCCACAGCCCCTTGCTTCACATGCTCTCAACACCCACAACCCCTTGCTCCACATGCTCTCAACACCCACAGCTCCTTGCTCCACATGCTCTCAACACCCACAGCCCCTTGCTCTTCATGCTCCCAACACACACAGCCCCTTGCTCCACATGCTCCCAACACACACAGCCCCTTGCTTCACATGCTCTCAACACTCACAGCCCCTTGCTTCACATGCTCTCAACACCCACAGCCCCTTGCTCTACATGCTCCCAACACCCACAGCCCCTTGCTTCACATGATCCTAACACCCACAGCCCCTTGCTTCACATGCTCTCAACACCCACAGCCCCTTGCTTCACATGCTCTCAACACCCACAACCCCTTGCTCCACATGCTCTCAACACCCACAACCCCTTGCTTCACATGCTCTCATCACCCACAGCCCCTTGCTTCACATGCTCTCAACACCCACAGCTCCTTGCTCCACATGCTCTCAACACCCACAGCCCCTTGCTCTTCATGCTCCCAACACACACAGCCCCTTGCTCCACATGCTCCCAACACACACAGCCCCTTGCTCCACATGCTCCCAACACCCACAGCCCCTTGCTTCACATGCTCTCAACACCCACAGCTCCTTGCTTCACATGCTCTCAACACCCACAGCTCCTTGCTTCACATGCTCTCAACACCCACAACCCCTTGCTCTACATGCTCTCAACACCCACAGCCCCTTGCTCCACATGCTCCCAACACTCACAACCCCTTGCTCCACATGCTCTCAACACCCACAGCTCCTTGCTCCACATGCTCTCAACACCCACAGCCCCTTGCTCTACATGCTCTCAACACCCACAGCCCCTTGCTCCACCTGCTCCCAACACCCACAGCTCCTTGCTTCACATGCTCTCAACACCCACAGCTCCTTGCTCCACATGCTCCCAACACTCACAACCCCTTGCTCTACATGCTCCCAACACCCACAGCCCCTTGCTCTACATGCTCCCAACACCCACAGACCCTTGCTCCACATGCTCTCAACACCCACAGCCCCTTGCTCCACATGCTCTCAACACCCACAGCCCCTTGCTCCACATGCTCTCAACACCCACAGCTCCTTGCTCCACATGCTCCCAACACTCACAACCCCTTGCTCTACATGCTCCCAACACCCACAGCCCCTTGCTCTACATGCTCCCAACACCCACAGCCCCTTGCTCCACCTGCTCTCAACACCCACAGCCCCTTGCTCCACATGCTCTCAACACCCACAGCCCCTTGCTCCACATGCTCTCAACACCCACAACCCCTTGCTTCACATGCTCTCAACACCCACAGCTCCTTGCTCTACATGCTCCCAACACCCACAACCCCTTGCTTCACATGCTCTCAACACCCACAACCCCTTGCTCCACATGCTCTCAACACCCACAGCCCCTTGCTTCACATGCTCTCAACACCCACAACCCCTTGCTCCACATGCTCCCAACACACACAGCCCCTTGCTCCACATGCTCTCAACACCCACAACCCCTTGCTTCACATGCTCTCAACACCCACAACCCCTTGCTCCACATGCTCTCAACACCCACCACCCCTTGCTCTACATGCTCTCAACACCCACAGCCCCTTGCTCCACATGCTCTCAACACCCACAACCCCTTGCTCCACATGCTCTCAACACCCACAGCCCCTTGCTCCACATGCTCTCAACACTCACAACCCCTTGCTCCACATGCTCTCAACACCCACAGCCCCTTGCTCCACATGCTCTCAACACCCACAGCCCCCTGCTCCACATGCTCTCAACACTCACAGCTCCTTGCTTCACATGCTCTCAACACCCACAGCCCGTTGCTTCACATGCTCTCAACACCCACAGCCCCTTGCTTCACATGCTCCCAACACCCACAACCCCTTGCTTCACATGCTCTCAACACCCACAACCCCTTGCTCCACATGCTCTCAACACCCACAGCCCCTTGTTTCACATGCTCTCAACACCCACAACCCCTTGCTCCACATGCTCTCAACACACACAACCCCTTGCTCTACATGCTCTCAACACCCACAACCCCTTGCTCCACATGCTCTCAACACCCACAACCCCTTGCTCCACATGCTCTCAACACCCACAGCCCCTTGCTTCACATGCTCTCAACACCCACAGCTCCTTGCTCCACATGCTCTCAACACCCACAGCCCCTTGCTCCACTTGCTCTCAACACCCACAGCTCCTTGCTCCACATGCTCCCAACACCCACAGCCTCTTGCTTCACATGCTCTCAACACCCACAACCCCTTGCTTCACATGCTCTCAACACCCACAGCCCCTTGCTCTACATGCTCTCAACACCCACAGCCCCTTGCTCCACATGCTCTCAACACCCACAGCCCCTTGCTCTACATGCTCTCAACACACACAGCCCCTTGCTCCACATGCTCCCAACACACACAGCCCCTTGCTCCACATGCTCCCAACACACACAGCCCCTTGCTCCACATGCTCTCAACACCCACAGCTCCTTGCTCCACATGCTCTCAACACCCACAGCTCCTTGCTCCACATGCTCTCAACACTCACAGCCCCTTAGATCACATGCTCTCAACACTCACAGCCCCTTGCTCCACATGCTCTCAACACCCACAGCCCCTTGCTCCACCTGCTCCCAACACCCACAGCTCCTTGCTCTACATGCTCTCAACACCCACAACCCCTTGCTCCACATGCTCTCAACACCCACAGCCCCTTGCTCCACATGCTCTCAACACTCACAGTCCCTTGCTCTACATGCTCTCAACACCCACAGCCCCTTGCTCTACATGCTCTCAACACCCACAGCCCCTTGCTCCACATGCTCCCAACACTCACAACCCCTTGCTCCACATGCTCTCAACACCCACAGCCCCTTGCTCTACATGCTCTCAACACCCACAGCCCCTTGCTGCACATGCTCTCAACACCCACAGCCCCTTGCTCTACATGCTCTCAACACCCACAACCCCTTGCTCCACATGCTCCCAACACCCACAACCCCTTGACAGCCATGGCCGAGTACACGGACATGAGCAGAGGTCAAATCCGTGTACACTTGTCATGGGAACTCATTGAAATCCAATGGAATCTCCCTGGAATATTGACATCTGAAATGAGGTGTAAACCAAATGTACTCTAATTGTTGTCCTCCCGGCGCTAAATGACCTCGCTGTCGTTACGTCTCCAAATCATGGTGTGTACGGAGCTTGAGGGACAACGCATGCGTAGTGAGCTATGAATTGTATACTGAGTAGAATTGGAACAGAAACAGTTCCTCATCTGATAAAAGTGAACAAGCCAGCGAGGCCCTCGTTTCGTCAACATCAATATTTGAACAGTGTTCCTTGGATAGGCCTATAGATCGAGCGGGATGATAGGCCTACGTAACAACTGCCACAGATGACACTCTCATTTATATTGGGTTAACGACGCACGCTACGCATAATTATACGATCTATTGGCGTCGGTGGATGATGAATGAGATGATGGGGTGATGGGATGATGAGGTGAGAGGTTATTTCATTAGGTGTTTTTGGATAGTGGGAAAAAGTCGGTCTTGGCCTGTTGTTAAGTAAGCATCCAAGTATTGACCTGAACGACAGAGGTAATCCATGAAAAAACCCCATGCAGTCATGATAGTCGACCATGGCGGGAATAGAACCCCGGTCTCCCGAATGTCGTTCCAGTGGTCTAACCACTCGACCACTCGTCTCAGTGATGATATTCTTCAAACCACACCAAGTGCTGCAGTTTTGGAAGCGAGATTTCATATCTGTAAATTAGTTAAAACCGAAGGTCAAGCCGAGAAACCAGTTCGTTTCCGACTTCCACGCCTCGGTCCGGCGTTTAGCCTAAATCTCTCGGCAGAAAACAACATCCAAAACACTAATTATACGCTGCGAGAACGCGTGAACACATGGCAACACTGGGCTGTCGGAGCTGCGTGCATGGCGCAGAACCGACCGTGTGCGGGGCAACTGTGACGTCATGTAGCCGGCGTCAAACGTCGACTGGGAATAGAGATGCTACCAAGAGTGAAGGAGGGCTTGGCGTGTAATAACGCCGTAGGTGCTACTATTTCGGGGAATTGGTCAGAGCATAGAGGAGATGTGGCTAGGGTTGTTTGGGTCAGGTTTTGATCGTTTCTTCGAATCTTTCCAAGTAAAGACGCCAAGCCCACGTTCACTCTTGGTGGTATCTTCATTCCAGTATACGCTCTTCAGGCGGCCCACTTCAATCCACACAAGACTGGAGCTGCTTTCCAGGACATTCTCAAATAATCGTATTTATTCAACGACGACGGTGAAGCGTTGGTGAATGATATATGAGATGGTGGGAGGGATTCGGTCGTGACCTGTTGGTAGGGACGATTCCAATATCAATTTGAGCAGAGGGGAACCTTGATAAATCCCCGTCATGATGGTCAACAATGGCGGGAATCGAACTCCAATCTTTTGAATGACGGTTTAGTATAATAGCTACTGTTCCCCCCCCCCCCCCCCCCCCCCCGCCGTCACGTTACAGTATGATTGAATATTTGTCGCGTGGGGACGTCCATGAATTACGTCACAGCTTAGGGGTGGAGGGGGGTTGTCAAGATTTTTGACATGGTGTTACAAGGGGGGAGGGGGGGGAGGTAACTGTGTGACGTACCATATTTTTGTTCTATGTATTTGACGCCATTCTTATAGATTCTTATATTTATACCCACCCTAGAAACAGATGCATATCAAATAATCATCCAGTTTGACTACTCAAAAAGCAAACAAAAAGAAATTACCAAATATTTTTTTAACTTCATCGTACCTTCACCGCCTGTTGATTTCAATTTTTTGATAGTGGTGGGGGGGAGGTATGAGAATTTGTGACGTATTTAAAGGGGGGAGGGTAATAGCTTTTGTGACCAACTGTGACATGGGAGGGAGGGGGGGGGGGTTCAAAGTGGCCTAAAAAAGTGTGACACAATTTAAGGACGTCCCCCGTGTCCTGGGTTGTTATGGAGCCGAATGGACGACCCCACCAGCAGCTAGCTTGTTTGTGGGTACGAATGAGCAGGTGATGTTGAAACTATGAAGTGATGATGTTAGGCCCTATGATTTAATAATATGATCAGTATTTCACAGAAACTGTCCAACCGATATGACCTAGAAACTAGACAGTTCCAAGTTGAACAAGTCTTCAGAGTGCACAGAACAAGTTGGACAAGTCTTCAGGGTGTACAGAACAAGTTGGACAAGTCTTCAGGGTGCACAGAACAAGTTGGACAAGTCTTCAGGGTGTACAGAACAAGTTGGACAGGTCTTCAGGGTGTACAGAACAAGTTGGACAAGTCTTCAGGGTGCACAGAACAAGTTGGACAAGTCTTCAGGGTGTACAGAACAAGTTGGACAAGTCTTCAGGGTGCACAGAACAAGTTGGACAAGTCTTCAGGGTGTACAGAACCAGTTGGACAAGTCTCCAGGGTGCACAGAACAAGTTGGACAAGTCTTCAGGGTGCACAGAACAAGTTGGACAAGTCTTCAGGGTGTACAGAACAAGTTGGACAAGTCTTCAGGGTGCACAGAACAAGTTGGACAAGTCTTCAGGGTACACAGAACAAGTTGGACAAGTCTCCAGGGTGTACAGAACAAGTTGGACAAGTCTTCAGGGAGTCTTCAGGGTGTACAGAACAAGTTGGACAAGTCTTCAGGGTGCACAGAACAAGTTGGACAAGTCTTCAGGGTGCACAGAACAAGTTGGACAAGTCTTCAGGGTGCACAGAACAAGTTGGACAAGTCTTCAGGGTGCACAGAACAAGTTGGACAAGTCTTCAGGGTGCACAGAACAAGTTGGACAAGTCTTCAGGGTGCATAGAACAAGTTGGACAAGTCTTCAGGGTGCACAGAACAAGTTGGACAAGTCTTCAGGGTGCACAGAACAAGTTGGACAAGTCACCAGGGTGCACAAAACAAGTTGGACAAGTCTTCAGGGTGTACAGAACAAGTTGGACAAGTCTTCAGGGTGCACAGAACAAGTTAGACGAGTCTTCAGGGTGTACAGAACAAGTTGGACAAGTCTTCAGGGTGCACAGAACAAGTTGAACGAGTCTCCAGGGTGCACAGAACAAGTTGGACAAGTCTTCAGGGTGCACAGAACAAGTTGGACAAGTCTTCAGGGTGCACAGAACAAGTTGGACAAGTCTTCAGGGTGCACAGAACAAGTTGGACAAGTCTTCAGGGTGTACAGAACAAGATGACCAGGGTTCAGGGTGTACAGAACAGGTTGGACAAGTCTTAAGGGTGTACGGAACAAGTTGGACAAGTCTTCAGGGTGCACAGAACAAGTTGGACAAGTCTTCAGGGTGCACAGAACAAGTTGGACAAGTCTTCAGGGTGCACAGAACAAGTTGGACAAGTCTTCAGGGTGTACAGAACAAGTTGGACAAGTCTTCAGGGTGCACAGAACAAAATGGACAAGTCTTCAGGGTGTACAGAACAAGTTGGACAAGTCTTCAGGGTGTACAGAACAAGTTGGACAAGTCTTCAGGGTGCACAGAACAAGTTGGACAAGTCTCCAGGGTGCACAAAACAAGTTGGACAAGTCTTCAGGGTGTACAGAACAAGTTGGACAAGTCTTCAGGGTGCACAGAACAAGTTGGACAAGTCTTCTGGGTGTACAGAACAAGTTGGACAAGTCTTCAGGGTGCACAGAACAAGTTGGACAAGTCTTCAGGGTGCACAGAACAAGTTGGACAAGTCTTCAGGGTGTACAGAACAAGATGACCAGGGTTCAGGGTGTACAGAACAGGTTGGACAAGTCTTCAGGGCGTACGGAACAAGTTGGACAAGTCTTCAGGGTGCACAGAACAAGTTGGACAAGTCTTCAGGGTGCACAGAACAAGTTGGACAAGTCTTCAGGGTGCACAGAACAAGTTGGACAAGTCTTCAGGGTGTACAGAACAAGTTGGACAATTCTTCAGGGTGCACAGAACAAAATGGACAAGTCTTCAGGGTGTACAGAACAAGTTGGACAAGTCTTCAGGGTGTACAGAACAAGTTGGACAAGTCTTCAGGGTGCACAGAACAAGTTGGACAAGTCTCCAGGGTGCACAAAACAAGTTGGACAAGTCTTCAGGGTGTACAGAACAAGTTGGACAAGTCTTCAGGGTGCACAGAACAAGTTGGACAAGTCTTCTGGGTGTACAGAACAAGTTGGACAAGTCTTCAGGGTGCACAGAACAAGTTGGACAAGTCTTCAGGGTGCACAGAACAAGTTGGACAAGTCTTCAGGGTGTACAGAACAAGTTGGACAAGTCTCCAGGGTGTACAGAACAAGTTGGACAAGTCTCCAGGGTGCACAGAACAAGTTGGACAAGTCTTCAGGGTGCACAGAACAAGTTGGACAAGTCTTCAAGGTGTACAGAACAAGTTGGACAAGTCTTCAGGGTGCACAGAACAAGTTGGACAAGTCTTCAGGGTGCACAGAACAAGTTGGACAAGTCTTCAGGGTGTACATAACAAGTTGGACAAGTCTTCAGGGTGCACAGAACAAGTTGGACAAGTCTTCAGGGTGCACAGAACAAGTTGGACGAGTCTTCAGGGTGCACAGAACAAGTTGGACAAGTCTTCAGGGTGCACAGAACAAGTTGGACAAGTCTTCAGGGTGCACAGAACAAGTTGACAAGTCTTCAGGGTGTACATAACAAGTTGGACAAGTCTTCAGGGTGCACAGAACAAGTTGGACAAGTCTTCAGGGTGCACAGAACAAGTTGGACAGGTCTTCAGGGTACACAGAACAAGTTGGACAAGTCTTCAGGGTACACAGAACAAGTTGGACAAGTCTTCAGGGTGCACAGAACAAGTTGGACATGTCTTCAGGGTGCACAGAACAAGTTGGACAAGTCTTCAGGGTGCACAGAACAAGTTGGACAAGTCTCCAGGGTGCACAGAACAAGTTGGACAAGTCTTCAGAGTGAATAGAACAAGTTGGACAAGTCTTCAGGGTGCACAGAACAAGTTGGACAAGTCTTCAGGGTGCACAGAACAAGTTGGACAAGTCTTCAGGGTGCACAGAACAAGTTGGACAAGTCTTCAGGGTGCACAGAACAAGTTGGACAAGTCTTCAGGGTGCACAGAACAAGTTGGACAAGTCTTCATGGTGCACAGAACAAGTTGGACAAGTCTTCAGGGTGCACAGAACAAGTTGGACAAGTCTTCAGGGTGCACAGAACAAGTTGGACAAGTCTTCAGGGTGTACAGAACAAGTTGGACAAGTCTCCAGGGTGCACAGAACAAGTTGGACAAGTCTTCAGGGTGTACAGAACAAGTTGGACAAGTCTTCAGGGTGCACAGAACAAGTTGGACAAGTCTTCAGGGTGTACAGAACAAGTTGGACAAGTCTTCAGGGTGCACAGAACAAGTTGGACAAGTCTTCAGGGTGCACAGAACAAGTTGGACAAGTCTTCAGGGTGTACAGAACAAGTTGGACAAGTTTTCAGGGTGCACAGAACAAGTTGGACAAGTCTTCAGGGTGCACAGAACAAGTTGGACGAGTCTTCAGGGTGCACAGAACAAGTTGGACAAGTCTTCAGGGTGCACAGAACAAGTTGGACAAGTCTTCAGGGTGTACAGAACAAGTTGGACAAGTCTTCAGGGTGCACAGAACAAGTTGGACAAGTCTTCAGGGTGCACAGAACAAGTTGGACAAGTCTTCAGGGTGCACAGAACAAGTTGGACAAGTCTTCAGGGTGTACAGAACAAGTTGGACAAGTCTTCAGGGTGCACAGAACAAGTTGGACAAGTCTTCAGGGTGCAAAGAACAAGTTGGACAAGTCTTCAGGGTGCACAGAACAAGTTGGACAAGTCTTCAGGGTGTACAGAACAAGTTGGACAAGTCTTCGGGGAGTCTTCAGGGTGCACAGAACAAGTTGGACAAGTCTTCAGGGTGCACAGAACAAGTTGGACAAGTCTTCAGGGTGTACAGAACAAGTTGGACAAGTCTTCAGGGTGTACAGAACAAGTTGGACAAGTCTTCAGGGTGCACAGAACAAGATGGACAAGTCTTCAGGGTGCACAGAACAAGTTGGACAAGTCTTCAGGGTGCACAGAACAAGTTGGACAAGTCTTCAGGGTGCACAAAACAAGTTGGACAAGTCTTCAGGGTGCACAGAACAAGATGGACAAGTCTTCAGGGTGCACAACACAAGATGGACAAGTCTTCAGGGTGTACAGAACAAGTCGGACAAGTCTTCAGGGTGCACAGAACAAGTTGGACAAGTCTTCAGGGTGCACAGAACAAGTTGGACAAGTCTTCAGGGTGTACAGAACAAGATGGACAAGTCTTCAGGGTGTACAGAACAAGTTGGACAAGTCTTCAGGGTGTACAGAACAAGTTGGACAAGTCTTCAGGGTGCACAGAACAAGTTGGACAAGTCTTCAGGGTGCACAGAACAAGTTGGACAAGTCTTCAGGGTGCACAGAACAAGTTGGACAAGTCTTCAGGGTGTACAGAACAAGTTGGACAAGTCTTCAGGGTGCACAGAACAAGTTGGACAAGTATTCAGGGTGTACAGAACAAGTTGGACAAGTCTTCAGAGTGCACAGAACAAGTTGGACAAGTCTTCAGGGTGCACAGAACAAGTTGGACAAGTCTTCAGGGTGTACAGAACAAGTTGGACAAGTCTTCAGGGTGCACAGAACAAGTTGGACAAGTCTTCAGGGTGTACAGAACCAGTTTGACAAGTCTCCAGGGTGCACAGAACAAGTTGGACAAGTCTTCAGGGTGCACAGAACAAGTTGGACAAGTCTTCAGGGTGTACAGAACAAGTTGGACAAGTCTTCAGGGTGCACAGAACAAGTTGGACAAGTCTTCAGGGTACACAGAACAAGTTGGACAAGTCTCCAGGGTGTACAGAACAAGTTGGACAAGTCTTCAGGGAGTCTTCAGGGTGTACAGAACAAGTTGGACAAGTCTTCAGGGTGCACAGAACAAGTTGGACAAGTCTTCAGGGTGTACAGAACAAGATGGACAAGTTTTCAGAGTGTACAGAACAAGATGGACAAGTCTTCAGGGTTCACAGAACAAGTTGGACAAGTCTTCAGGGTGTACAGAACAAGTTGGACAAGTCGTCAGGGTGTACAGAACAAGTTGGACAAGTCTTCAGGGTGTACAAAACAAGTTGGACAAGTCTTCAGGGTGTACAGAACAAGTTGGACAAGTCTTCAGGGTGCACAGAACAGGTTGGACAAGTCTTCAGGGTGCACAGAACAAGTTGGACAAGTCTTCAGGGTACACAGAACAAGTTGGACAAGTCTTCAGGGTGCACAGAACAAGTTGGACAAGTCTTCAGGGTGCACAGAACAAGTTGGACAAGTCTTCAGGGTGTACAGAACAAGTTGGACATGTCTTCAGGGTGCACAGAACAAGTTGGACAAGTCTTCAGGGTGCACAGAACAAGTTGGACAAGTCTTCAGGGTGCACAGAACAAGTTGGACAAGTCTTCAGGGTGGACAGAACAAGTTGGACAAGTCTTCAGGGTGCACAGAACAAGTTGGACAAGTCTCCAGGGTGCACAGAACAAGTTGGACAAGTCTTCAGGGTGCACAGAACCAGTTGGACAAGTCTTCAGGGTGCACAGAACAAGTTGGACAAGTCTTCAGGGTGTACAGAACAAGTTGGACAAGTCTTCAGGGTGCACAGAACAAGTTGAACAAGTCTTCAGGGTGCACAGAACAAGTTGGACAAGTCTCCAGGGTGCACAGAACAAGTTGGACAAGTCTTCAGGGTGCACAGAACAAGTTGGACAAGTCTTCAGGGTGTACAGAACAAGTTGGACAAGTCTTCAGGGTGCACAGAACAAGTTGGACAAGTCTTCAGGGTGCACAGAACAAGTTAGACAAGTCTCCAGGGTGCACAGAACAAGTTGGACAAGTCTTCAGGGTGCTCAGAATAAGTTGGACAAGTCTTCAGAGTGTACAGAACAAGTTGGACAAGTCTTCAGGGTGCACAGAACAAGATGGACAAGTCTTCAGGGTGCACAGAACAAGTTGGACAAGTCTTCAGGGTGCACAGAACAAGTTGGACAAGTCTCCAGGGTGCACAGAACAAGTTGGACAAGTCTTCAGGGTGCACAGAACAAGTTGGACAAGTCTTCAGGGTGTACAGAACAAGTTGGACAAGTCTTCAGGGTGCAAAGAACAAGTTGGACAAGTCTTCAGGGTGCACAGAACAAGTTGGACAAGTCTTCAGGGTGCACAGAACAAGTTGGACAAGTCTTCAGGGTGTACAGAACAAGTTGGACAAGTCTTCAGGGTGTACAGAACAAGTTGGACAAGTCTTCAGGGTGTACAGAACAAGTTGGACAAGTCTTCAGGGTGCACAGAACAAGTTGGACAAGTCTTCAGGGTGCACAGAACAAGTTGGACAAGTCTTCAGGGTGCACAGAACAAGTTGGACAAGTCTTCAGGGTGCACAGAACAAGTTGGACAAGTCTTCAGGGTGTACAGAACAAGTTGGACAAGTCTTCAGGGTGCACAGAACAAGTTTCATGTCGATCAGTCGAACCGTGCGACCTGCGCAGTGCTTACACACACACACACACAAACGCGGACAAAGCTCCATAAGAGTAGGATGGAAATCTCCGCTATCGCTCATCTAATCAGTTAGTCTCTCTCGTCTTGTTTGGACTGAGAATAGCTTGGGTCCCCACACACGGTCGGAACTGCCCGCCAGCTCCTCGTGCTCGCCTGACCTCCCAAGGTCATCGTGCGGCACGGAGTCGCTTCTACCCTGACACGGGCCCATGCGTTCGAGCCCTCAGTATCAGAGGGACCGTGGCCTGCTAGAGTCGACAACCAGCTAACAGTGAGTACACTAACTGCCAACTAGACTAACTGAAACATGCAACTGGGTCGTTCCATCAGAACTGCGTGTTTATGTTGGTATTTGAGGTCGTAGACCTGACAAAATGTAAACAACACCGTTCCTTGTAGATCGACTTTGACGTTTCAGATTTTGAAATTGGAATTTTATTGTAGCGTAGCTGGCCTGTTTACCGTGACGACAGAAAAGAACCTTCCAAGACACTTTGCTACATGGCCCAACACCACAATGTAGTGATACCAACCTATTTCATCATATTGTAAAGGAGGTGCTCCAACTCAGCTCTTGAAAGTGAAATATTTCCGGGGTCAGTTCCAGAGTCCAGGGTCCCGATGGCCTTTAGTGCAACTATCGCTCTCATATCGAACTATATAAAACAACAATGCTTTACACGGCCATGTAGAATCAAAATGTCAGTAGTCGCATTTGTTTTTTTACGAAAATGATAGATTTTGAGAGTTCAACTACATCAGAGTATCATCTGTATTATTTTATGTTTGTAACGTTAGGTCTATGCACTTTCACTCCATCTTGCAATGATGTATGTATTTTTCTCTCTCCTCCAACTCCTTTCCCACACAAGCCTTGGCTCATTATGTGGGTTTCATTTTTTTCATATTTTTTTTTACCTTTTCAACTTCATTAGTTATTCATGATCGCACTCAATTTCTATGTACATGTGGAATAATTACTTCTTGCGTGTGTGTGTGTGTGTTTGTGTGTGCGTGTGTGTGTGTGTGTGCGTGCGCGCGCGTGTGTGTGTGTGTGTGTATGTGTGTGTGTGTGTGTGTGTGTGTTTGTGTGTGCGTGTGTGTGTGTGCGCGCGCGCGCGCGTGTGTGTGTGTGTGTGTGTGTGTGTGTGTGTATGTGTGTATGTGCGTGTGTGTGTGTGCCATTTCTTTTTGTGTACCAACTCATTGTGTATCAGTAATACTCATAATTTGAATCAAGTTGTGCTCAATTTATAATTATATTGTATTGAAAATAATGATAATAATTATGTAATAATATTATATTAATAAGGATAATTAATAAGAAAATAACCATGCCACCGGTACCATAGACACTCATAACTACATTTAATTCACGAAGAAATCCGCTAAATCGCGACAGGCAATCGGAACGATTGGCTCTGAACTGACCGCAAGAAACCACAAATGCCTTCCATGTTATCAGTATGGGAGTTGGAGCACCTTCTTTACATTATGATAAAATGGGTTGGAGGCTCGAACCACCCGTGCGCTAGTGGTGTGGAATAGGGGGGACGGTCGCTCGGAGCCTCCATCTCTCGTGGATACAAGTTACACACGAGAGATGGCGGCTCGAACCACCCGTGCGCTAGTGGTGTGGAATAGGGGGGACGGCCGCTCGGAGCCTCCATCTCTTGAGGATACAAGTTACACACGAGAGATGGAGGCTCGAACCACCCGTGCGCTAGTGGTGTGGGATAGGGGGGACGGTCGCTCGGAGCCTCCATCTCTCGTGGATACAAGTTACACACGAGAGATGGCGGCTCGAACCACCCGTGCTCTAGTGGTGTGGGATAGGGGGGACGGTCGCTCGGAGCCTCCATCTCTCGTGGATACAAGTTACACACGAGAGATGGCGGCTCGAACCACCCGTGCGCTAGTGGTGTGGGATAGGGGGGACGGTCGCTCGGAACCTCCATCTCTCGTGGATACAAGTTACACACGAGAGATGGAGGCTCGAACCACCCGTGCGCTAGTGGTGTGGAATAGGGGGGACGGTCGCTCGGAGCCTCCATCTCTCGTGGATACAAGTTACACACGAGAGATGGCGGCTCGAACCACCCGTGCGCTAGTGGTGTGGAATAGGGGGGACGGTCGCTCGGAGCCTCCATCTCTCGTGGATACAAGTTACACACGAGAGATGGCGGCTCGAACCACCCGTGCGCTAGTGGTGTGGGATAGGGGGGACGGTCGCTCGGAGCCTCCATCTCTCGTGGATACAAGTTACACACGAGAGATGGCGGCTCGAACCACCCGTGCGCTAGTGGTGTGGGATAGGGGGGACGGTCGCTCGGAGCCTCCATCTCTCGTGGATACAAGTTACACACGAGAGATGGAGGCTCGAACCACCCGTGCGCTAGTGGTGTGGAATAGGGGGCACGGTCGCTCGGAGCCTCCATCTCTCGTGGATACAAGTTACACACGAGAGATGGCGGCTCGAACCACCCGTGCGCTAGTGGTGTGGAATAGGGGGGACGGCCGCTCGGAGCCTCCATCTCTCGTGGATACAAGTTACACACGAGAGATGGAGGCTCGAACCACCCGTGCGCTAGTGGTGTGGGATAGGGGGGACGGTCGCTCGGAGCCTCCATCTCTCGTGGATACAAGTTACACACGAGAGATGGAGGCTCGAACCACCCGTGCGCTAGTGGTGTGGAATAGGGGGCACGGTCGCTCGGAGCCTCCATCTCTCGTGGATACAAGTTACACACGAGAGATGGCGGCTCGAACCACCCGTGCGCTAGTGGTGTGGAATAGGGGGGACGGCCGCTCGGAGCCTCCATCTCTCGTGGATACAAGTTACACACGAGAGATGGAGGCTCGAACCACCCGTGCGCTAGTGGTGTGGGATAGGGGGGACGGTCGCTCGGAGCCTCCATCTCTTGAGGATACTACACACTTATCATGTGTTCCGACTCGGCTGACTGTTGACTGTTGACCGACACGTGGATCTTGGACCGAGCGACGTCACTCGGGTCAAGCAGAACGTCACGTGACCTAGTTCAACTCTGTGAGAATCGTCACTCACAGTTTGAATTTTGAAATGCGTGATTTTATTTGTTTTATTTCTGTTCAGTTCGCTATAAAACTATCTGCATCAAATGCAGGTATTTCATCAAGTTTTTTCGAAGGTTATTTTTTCCGTAACTATTTCCTATCTCTGTTGGGATCTCATCACGCTCTCTGACAGCCTTGACGTGTTATTCATGAACTAACGCGAACTGTTGGGATGGGCAGCAGAATATTCTGCCAGCGGACAATCTGCCAGTCAAAGTTTGAGGGGGAGAACAATATCTGCCAGGCCAGATCATGGGGGAGGACAATTTGCCAGTCAAAGTTTGAGGGGGAGAACAATATCTGCCAGGCCAGATCATGGGGGAGGACAATATGCCAGTCAAAGTTTGAGGGGGAGAACAATATCTGCCAGGCCAGATCATGGGGGAGGACAATTTGCCAGTCAAAGTTCGAGGGGGAGAACAATATCTGCCAGGCCAGATCATGGGGGAGGACAATATGCCAGTCAAAGTTTGAGGGGGAGAACAATATCTGCCAGGCCAGATCATGGGGGAGGACAATATGCCAGTCAAAGTTTGAGGGGGAGAACAATATCTGCCAGGCCAGATCATGGGGGAGGACAATTTGCCAGTCAAAGTTTGAGGGGGAGAACAATATCTGCCAGGCCAGATCATGGGGGAGGACAATATGCCAGTCAAAGTTTGAGGGGGAGAACAATATCTGCCAGGCCAGATCATGGGGAAGGACAATTTGCCAGTCAAAGTTTGAGGGGAGGACAATATCTGCCAGGCCAGATCATGGGGGAGGACAATTTGCCAGTCAAAGTTTGAGGGGAGGACAATATCTGCCAGGCCAGATCATGGGGGAGGACAATTTGCCAGTCAAAGTTTGAGGGGAGGACAATATCTGCCAGGCCAGATCATGGGGGAGGACAATTTGCCAGACAAAGTTTGAGGGGGAGAACAATATCTGCCAGGCCAGATCATGGGGGAGGACAATTTGCCAGTCAAAGTTTGAGGGGGAGAACAATATCTGCCAGGCCAGATCATGGGGGAGGACAATTTGCCAGTCAAAGTTTGAGGGGGAGAACAATATCTGCCAGGCCAGATCATGGGGGAGGACAATTTGCCAGTCAAAGTTTGAGGGGGAGAACAATATCTGCCAGGCCAGATCATGGGGGAGGACAATTTGCCAGTCAAAGTTTGAGGGGAGGACAATATCTGCCAGGCCAGATCATGGGGGAGGACAATTTGCCAGTCAAAGTTTGAGGGGGAGAACAATATCTGCCAGGCCAGATCATGGGGGAGGACAATTTGCCAGTCAAAGTTTGAGGGGAGGACAATATCTGCCAGGCCAGATCATGGGGGAGGACAATTTGCCAGTCAAAGTTTGAGGGGAAGAACAATATCTGCCAGGCCAGATCATGGGGGAGGACAATTTGCCAGACAAAGTTTGGGCGGGAGCACAATTTGCCAGTCAAAGTTTGGGCGGGAGGACAATTTGCCAGGCTTGACTGTGGGGGGTTGGACAATTTGCCAGGCTTGACTGTGGGGGGAGGACAATTTGCCAGGCACGATTGACAGTTTGCAGGCAGGGACAGATGAGAGCAGAGTGTTGTGCCGCCTAAATGATCAACCCTTGTTTCAAGGCTTGGGAGTAATTGTTCAGTTACGTGGTCTCGCCATGGAGCTGTATTGTTATATGGAGGGATAACTCCGTGTTAAAAGCTCACCCCACGTGATCACTTCAAATAGTGGTTAACGGCGGCCATGTTCACTGCTCAAACTGATTGTTGTCAGGTGTGGGTCCACAGACTTTTGTGTCATGTTCGGTAACTGGAATCACGGTCTTCTATATCATCATTCATTACCTGATATGTAATGATGAAGAAGGCCTTGCTGAATTACCAACGTGGGAGTAGCTCCAACTGGCAGTTGAATTAGGAACATGGCCGCCGTTTGGATGTAACCGGAAGTACATGGCTCGTCGCTGAGTTGGACCTACATCACAGTACAACTTCATGGTCTGGCGATCACTGAATGCCATTCAACTCTCCTTGAAGATACCTCATGAGTGGTGCCCTGAAGCTAGAGGACTAGCATGGGCAGGACATACGAAGCGCACTCTTCTAGGGGAACACAAACACCCCCACGTTCAGGTACCGACAGGGCTGCTAGTATAGGCATTGCTCCACCCCTAACGGATAGGAAGACAATGGGTGAGGCCCGTCTATGCACAATAAGGAAAGCTCTGGGAACAAATCAAGCCATTTAAAATGCATTATGCACGTTTCTGAGAGTGAAATTAGTGCAAGAAATGCCATTTGTGTGGATAATTGTTATGAGACTAGTCGAACGCGAAATATGCGTTGTAAGATAAGCGAGATATCCGAATAAGGTATAAAAGTCGTTGAAATAGTTCCACCTTTGCTACTTTATCGACTCTGGTATTCTACACACTTTGTGCTTCATTTAATTGCTACTTTATCTTTTCTGGTATTCTACACACCTTGACGAATATAAAGAATAGTTAATTCTTGGGCAAATATCGAATCTAGGAAGCGGTGAATCTTGGCTCATTTCCATATATTTGATGTATAAAAACAGTTATTTGAATTTTTTCTTCGAAACGGCTGGTTCGAATTGATTACAAAATGGTGCCTATGTGTATCATTCATGTTTGAACACTCAGAGAAAATTTTAATATTTTCGGAGAGGTTTCATTTTTTCGAATTTTCTTACCCAGCCTAATCTTAGGGTGTTTTTAAATACTTTGACATGATATTTCTCAAAATCTATCCAACCGATTCATTCCAAAAACTGTACGGTTCTAAGTTGTAAGAGTTGACCCGTACAAAAAAAATGCATGTTGATCAGTCCACCCATGTGACCTGTGCAGTGCCCACAAACAAAACACAAGAACAAAAACAAACAAACAAAAAAACACACAGACAAAGCTCCATAAGAGTGGGATGGAATCTTCGCTACGCTCATCTAACTAGGCAAACGCGAAATATGCGTTGTAAGATGAGCGAGATATCTGAATAAGCTATAAAAGTCGTTAAAGTAGTTCTATTCTTGCCACTTCATTGACTCTGGTATTCTACACACCTTGATGTATATAAAAAATACTTCATTGATGGTCAACTCTTAAATCTAGAAAGCAGTGAATCTTGACAACTTAATTCTGTCGCCATTTTTATGATATATTTGATCAATATTATCAGTAATTTTATTTTTTTCTTCAAACCGGCTGAATGGAATTGCATACAAAATCGTGAAAATGTGTAAAATCCATGTATACACATTCGGAGAAAATTTCATCCCATTTAGAGATATTTTATTTCTCAACATTTTCCGCCCAGTCAAATCTTATGGGTTTTTTTAGAAACTTTGAGATGATTTTTCTCAAAATTGGTCCGACCGATTCATTCCAAAAACTATGCAGTTCCAAGTTGGATGAGTTTGCGAGTACAAAAAAAAATTCATGTTAATCAGTCAACCCTTGCGACCTGTGGAAAGCTTACAAACAAAAAAACAAACGAAAAAACACACAGACAAAGCCCTATAAGAGTGGGATGGAGACTTCGCTACGCTCATCAATAAGATAAAACTGAAATATATACAGTATACTTCTACTCTTCCCTTTGCGCAGTGGGCCCTACCCTGTGCGCAGTGGGCCCTACCCTGTGCGCAGTAGGCCCTACCCAGTGCGCAGTGGGCCCTACCCTGTGCGCATTAGGCCCTACCCTGTGTGCAGTAGGCCCCACCCTGTGCGCAGTAGGCCCTACCCTGTGCGCAGTAGGCCCTACCCTGTGGGCAGTAGGCCCTACCCTGTACGCAGTAGGCCCCACCCTGTGCGCAGTAGGCCCTACCCTGTGCGCAGTAGGCCCTACCCTGTGCGCAGTAGGTCCTACCCTGTGCGCAGTAGGCCCTACCCTGTGCGCAGTAGGCCCTACCCTGTGCGCAGTAGGCCCTACCCTGTGCGCAGTAGGCCCTACCCTGTGCGCAGTAGGCCCTACCCTGTGCGCAGTGGGCCCTACCCTGTGCGCAGTAGGCCCCACCCTGGGTGCAGTTGGCCCTACCCTGTGCGCAGTAGGCCCTACCCTGTGCGCAGTAGGCCCCACCCTGTGCGCAGTAGGCCCTACCCTGTGCGCAGTAGGCCCTACCCAAGGTGCAGTTGACCCTACCCTGTCCGCAGTAGGCCCCACCCTGTGCGCAGTAGGCCCTACCCTGTGCGCAGTAGGCCCTACCCTGTGCGCAGTAGGCCCTACCCTGTGCGCAGTAGGCCCTACCCTGTGCGCAGTAGGCCCTACCCTGTGCGCAGTGGGCCCTACCCTGTGCGCAGTAGGCCCCACCCTGGGTGCAGTTGGCCCTACCCTGTGCGCAGTAGGCCCTACCCTGTGCGCAGTAGGCCCTACCCTGTGCGCAGTAGGCCCTACCCTGTGCGCAGTAGGCCCTACCCTGTGCGCAGTAGACCCTACCCTGTGCGCAGTAGGCCCCACCCTGTGCGCAGTAGGCCCTATCCTGTGCGCAGTAGGCCCTACCCTGTGCGCAGTAGGCCCTACCCTGTGCGCAGTAGGCCCTACCCTGTGCGCAGTAGGCCCCACCCTGTGCGCAGTAGGCCCCACCCTGTGCGCAGTAGGCCCTACTCTGTACGCACACCTATGCTGGAAATATGCATATTTTCTCGTTATGTTCTACTCACAATATCAATATAACGTCAACTCTTTGTTCTAATGGCTGTATTCCGTTAAGTGCTGTGTCTGTGGCTGTGATCGAGTGATTGCATGGGAGTGCAGCTCGCGTGTAGGGGGTGGCGTCCCGCCCCTGGGAGGCGGAACCAGCCGGCGTCCATTAGCTGATTCCAGGTCACCAAGCAGCCCTGGAAGTTCCACGCTCGTGAGACAAAACGGAAGTCCATATTATCGAGATTCGTGGAATGAGATTAGATAACTTTCTCATTTTACCATTCCATCTCATTTTTGGTCGTTTTGCTATTTCCGAGTTGAAAAATCGTGAAATGTAGTTATTTCTATTATTTGAGAGATACCCTTCACGAGGCTAGCAGATTCTAGCCAATGGCAACCCGTGAAAATGTGAACAAATAGGATACACTGCCATCCCCAGTTAATTATCCTAGTGGCAGTGATGCAAAGCCATCTCGAGTGCTTTGCACAATATTTTACAACTCACTTTGACATTTCACTGACCAAATGGGTGGTGAGATTTCCAAGTGAAATGTGGAACGACTTGACATTGGAAATGATAATTTAAGGAATATCAATCAATCATTTTCAGTGGAATTATTGGAATCTCACCCAAATAAGGGTCCTGGCGACTCTATGCCTGACGACCACAAGTCGCTCGAGCCACCTATCACGTGATGTACTCAACTCTCAATTCTGGTTGATGCTCATGGTACGCTCAGCGCCTGTAGGATCTATTTGCGTCAAGTGAATGATTAGTGAGATGATGCTTTCTCAGTAATGAGAAGGACAGTGGGAAGGAAGCGGTCGTGGCCTGTATTATGCGTACCATCCCAGCACTCATCTAAAGGGGAAAACAAGACATCTCTGTGAAGATCTGGAAGGTGGCGGGGATCAAACCCGGGCCCGGTCACACTGAGCAAGCGCGTTACCACTGAGTTACTTGTGTCGGTCTCATGTACTATATCGGATCGAGCGATAACACGTTGCTTGGAGGAAAAGAATGCTTTTTTTTTTTCTAATTGGGTTTTAACGACGCACTGTAATGATTACTAAGATCTATTGGCGTCGGATGAATGATCAATGAGATGATGGGATGATGAGATGAAGGATTTATGGGTAGTGGGAAGGATAGTGGGAAGGAAGCGGTCGTGGCCCATATTGTAGGAACCATCCCGGCATTAGCCTAGACTCCAGAGGGAAACCACGAAAAACCCCTGTAAAGATGGACGGTGGCGGGGATCGAACCGGGTCCGATATGTTCCTTCACCTCCCAGGATCACGAAGCAAGTGAGCTAACCACTCAGCTACTGTGCCGGTAATAGAATGCTTCACAGCTGTACTCATTACCACCTTGTTCGTACCCCCAAATAACCTAGCTGTTGGTGGGATCGTTAAGCAAACGAAATCAATAATCATAAATCTTGAAGTTTTTGTCATAATGAGCTCCGCAACCATGGTAACCAAACAAATACCAATAGTTGACAACCAACAGTTGGTTTTCAGTATCAACCCAGCTATTATAGTTGGCCGCTAGAATGCGTACAGATGCGTCGAGATTATGAATAGGATGCACACCGCTTTACAAGACAGTTAGTTGAGATGCCTACCTACTAGGAAAACGCGGGATGCGCGTTGTTAGACGAGCTTAGGGGGTATAGAAATCTAGAATGAAAAATAATTTGTCAACCCAATCTACATCTTCAGACCTTGGATCACTCCATACGTTCAAAAACCTTACGAGAATCAGTTATGTCACGGCCTTCCTCTTCATTCATTTCAATCGTTTTGAATTAATTGCTGACACTTGTTGCTATAGATTTAATTGGTTCCCGTAATAGCCTAAATTGATTGGAAAATGCTTTATAAATGCGTTTTCTTCGTTATTTCTCATCCGATTGATGCGAAAAATCTCTCAAAATGTGCTTAATAGTTTTCTTCATATTCGGCGAAAATTTGAGAGGTCTTGAAAAATTTTGATTTTTCAAGTATTTTCCTTCGGGTTATTCTAATGAGGATTTTTGAAATTTCTAAAATTCATAAAAAAAAAAGTTACCACCCGATAATGCCACAAAACTATACACATCTAAGTTAGATGAGGAACCATGACGAAAAAAAGTTTGAAGTTGATAGCTGTAGCCGTTTGACCTGTGGAGAACCGACAAAAAAACATGAAAAAAAAAAAAAAAAAAAACGTAAAAACGAACACCAATTTTTTTCAGTATGTCAAATTGAATCCTCGCTAAAGCTCGTCTAATCAACGTTTTAGTTGACGAGAAAAATCAAAAATTCTATGGGATTCCAAATAAATGTGTATCAATAGAACCGCAAGACTTATTATCGGATGACATGCCCATTATTGTGAACAATAACTTTGACAAGTTCGAAAAATTGACAATTATTGCTGTTGGATTCCCGCATTGGACGAGCATTTGCAGCCATTTTGTTTGTACACGGAAACAAGCGGGCCAAAATAATGTGAATTATTTTTCAAACATTTCATAATATCGATTCACTTCTCTGGCTCCACACAGTTAATTCGAAATGGATTCATTTGTAAGAAGAAGCTTTTCTCATTAGACGAGCTTTAGCGACGATTCAATTTGACATACTGAAATAAATTGGTGTTCGTTTTTATGTTCTTTTTTTTCTTATGTTTTTTGTCGGTTCTCCACAGGTCAAACGGCTACGGCTATCAACTTCAAACTTTTTCTCATTATGGTTCCTCATCTAACTTAGATCTGTATAGTTTTGTGGCATTATCGGATGGTAACTTTTTTTTATGATTTTTAAAAATTTCAAAAATACCCATTAGAATAACACAGCGGGAAAAAAAAGAAAATATTTTTATTTTCCAAAAAGATGAGATTCTGCATGAAGTTGAATAACATTCTGATACACATTTCTGAAAACTTTCAGCTTGATCGGGTCAGCCATTTTGAAGAAAAACCATAAAATGTGCTGAATTGCTACCACTCGAAGCAGTTTTTACCCATTTCCATTTCTAACTTGAATGTCACCCAATTGGCGAATGTAGGCAGAAGTTTGGCCATAAAATTCGACATACTATTACTACCCGCTCGTCTAACAACGCGTATATGGCGTTTTCCTAGTTTTTAGTCCATGGAAGTCAATTTAGCGGAATATTAGTTTTTTGGTGATAACTTTTCAACGATGTGAGATATCAAATTTCTAATAAGCGAGAAACATAGATAATTATAATAACTGCAAGATGATATAAGTGCAAACTATTCAAGTCATGTCGCATAACTGACAAGTGTATACAGCTAAGAAAACACATTTTTAGCTGTATACGCTCGACAGTTATACGACATGACTTGATTAGTTACTAGGCAAACGCGTTATGTGTTGCCGCGTTGATGGATGAGCTGGAACATATCAACTTATCTTTGGATTGGTTATTATATATGTATACACCTTGAGATCCAAACCATTACATCACTGCCATCTTATTTTCCATAAATAATTTATATGATAATAAGGAAGGCTTTGTTTTAATCGTTTAAATTTAAGAGGTGCTGACACCTGTGGCTTGGATTTAATTGGTATCTTAATAGCTTTGAGTGATTAACACAAATAACATTATATATTTTTTTACATCGAAACGGCTGATCCGATTTGAGTGAAAATTCGGAATAATGTGTATCATTATCAGATTGAAATTCCCTGAGAATTTGAATACTCTCAGATGAAATATTTTTCACGAATGTTTTGCTCTGGGTTATTCTAATGGGATTTTTGAAAACTTTGGAATGAGTTTTCTCAGAAGTGATTCAACTGATCGCGCCTCAAAACTATACAGCATCAAGTCAGATAGAGGTTCATGTATGTGCCAAGTTTCATCATGATCTGAATTTCTGTTTGACCTGTAGAGCGCGAAAAAAAAAAAAAAAAAAAAAAACACATTCGATTTTTCAAGTACAGTGAAATTGAGTCTTCGCTACGCTCATCCAATGACTTATATCACTTGAAGCTATTATTATCATCTGTGTTTCTCGCGTATTAGAATGTTGATATCTCACATTGTTTAGAAGTTATCAAAATAACAACTGATATTTGACTAAATCGACTCCCGTGGAGTGTCGACACAAGCCTGGTTGTTGCTCAGTGGGACCAAGGAGTCCACGGGGAGTCGACGCCGGGCCAGCTGTCAAATCAACGCAGTCGTTCAGGGAGCAGTTGACCAATATAGATGGGCGTGACTTATACGGAGCAGGGGAAATTTTAGATATCTTGAATGGTAATTTCCCTATTTCCCCCGCTTCACTGCCCACTTGATCGGTTTTAATATTTTGTGACGTCACAAGCGCGGACAATCCACATCGGTCAATTACCACAATTATTAACTAAGAGTGTCAACAACAATTATTGAAATGAGTGGAGAAGTTGTGCTTTTCATTATTCATTCCATTCGTTTTTGTTGACTTGTAGTTTCCGTTGCTAGGCAATAAGATGGGGCAATGTTGCTCGTGACTCTTCTACAATCGCTCATTCCGCTCACCTGAATAGCCACACCAAGATGCATTGAGGGTTGCGTCGGTTTGCCTCAAGATGCATTGAGGGTTGCGTTGGTTCGCCTGTCCTCACCTCCTATCTCTCCCATGTTGCTCGTGACTCTTCTACAATCGCTCATTCCGCTCACTTGAATAGCCACACCAAGATGCATTGAGGGTTGCGTCGGTTTGCCTCAAGATGCATTGAGGGTTGCGTTGGTTCGCCTGTCCTCACCTCCTATCTCTCCCATGTTGCTCGTGACTCTTCTACAATCGCTCAGTCCGCTCACTTGAATAGCCACACCAAGATGCATTGAGGGTTGCGTTGGTTCGCCTCAAGATGCATTGAGGGTTGCGTCGGTCCGCCTGTCCTCACCTCCTCTCTTTCCCATGTTGAAAATATGTACCAATTCACGGGCCACATTTGAAGAATTATCGATCGTTCGTAGATAGTAGTGATACAAAGAACTAACTTTACGTTCTCGTCAGCTCAGCTAATAACAGCTGTCATCAAGTTTGTCAGTCTGTCAGTCGTTTCTACAAAACAACACTATAGATAACAATAATTCTTTATTTCATATAATCAAATGAATTTGACATTGAGCAGCGGTCAATGGTTCTCAGAAAAGTACTCAGGAAATGGAACGTGTTTTCGAATTAGTCAAGTCATCATCTGAAGGCGGCAAACCAACGTAACACTCGAGGCATCATAAGCCACGCAAGGATTAAATAGCGCGGAGTGCCATGAGCCTGTCAGGCCTGCCGTATGGACGAACCACAGCCTTCTTTATTCAAATCATTCATTTCTTATACTGCCCTTTCACTAGGGCTATTTTGGCGGGTTCGCGCATATTTGTTCGCGCAGGCAATAATGACGTCATGGTCTGGTATGTACTGCACCCTGGTATCTAAAGTTTCAACTTCGAACAATGTCATTCAGTCACAATTTTTCAATTTTTCGCTACGTTATTGAGGTTATGTTATATCTTCATTTTGATTGGGGCCTATAGACTTACCCAGGTTCAGACTTGAACGATATTTATGTTAAGCCAAGCAATGAACATCATTCAAGAACTTGTCCCGGTGATATTCCGGTTCCATTATATTATTGAATAAAATCTTTCATATTATTGTCATAAACAAAGTTGGTGAACTCGAAGTCACGGCCTAATAGAATGCGCGAGAATGCGTGAGTAATTTAAATTCTCGTACGAAAATTCCCAAAGCTGTTCGTATCTTCGCAGACATGACATGCCATACAGAGTGATATGCATGAACATCTTTGGAAAGTGACGTCATGGTCTGGAAACAACGGCACCATCGGCTATTTTGTGTACTAAAATAATTGGACATCGTTCAATATGGGAAGTATACCCCGAGTGAAAGGGCAGTATCAGAGAAGAATGATCTGTATGAAGAAGGCTGTGGGACGAACACTAGAGATACAGCTGCAGCTGTTGCGCAGAAAACAGCCTTCTTCAGATCACAGCACTATAATAATTTGTTTTTTATTATTGATTCTAAATATAAGCGTTACAACAATAAAGGGTACTCTTGTGAGGTTCCACGAAACCCTTATGGGGTTTATCTGTGGAGATAAATAATAACAATTCACTTAAATATAATGCAATAAGAAAATAAAATACATTTCAGATAATAAAATATAATAACAATACAATGAAGCACATTGACGAGAACGTGTAAGAATGAACAAAATAGGATAAACCAACAAAATTATATTCGAATTGCAGTTGTAGTGAGTAGAGAAAAATGCAATCAACATAGGAAGAGAGAACTCGAGGAAGTCAATAAAATACCCAATTATACAATAATACATAGTATAAATAAACAATTCATAGGACACATTCACGAGTTTAGAAGTATGAAGACAAATATAAGCCGGTTGAATTAGGTCAAATAGTAACAAGAAATGAGAGAAACTTAATAATAATAATAATAATTTTTTTTTTGTATTTTTTTATTAGATTCAAATAACACATACATACAGGATTAATCAATACGCTCTTCCACAAAGCCAAAAAGGCTTATCTGTGGGATGATGAATGAAATTATTAGCTTGGACAAGGAAAAAATAAATGAAAACTTTTCAATAGTTAAGGAATACAAAATCGAATATATGTATATCCTATATATATGTAGAAATGAAATTGAAAAATTATTATATCATTATACATCAAGAATACAAATCATATCCACACAGCTAAAGACATGAAAAGTTGATGCACAAGAATAATTCAATAAATAATAAGATCCCACTGCACAATTGGATCAATCATTTTCAGAATTAGTATAATTAATTAACCATTTCCTAATTTCTGTTTTTACGTGTTGATATTCTTCTAACTTTCTCAGACTGAGAGGTATTTCGTTGAATAATATAGGTGTCGCATACTCTAATAATAATAATAATAATAGTAATAATAATAATAATAATAAAGGCTGCGCACTTCTAATGCACAGACAATGGAGAAAGTCAATGTAACAACAGTTGATGTTCAGAACGTAGTAAGAAGAATGAATAATTGGAAGTCACCGGGTATTGACAATATTCACACATACTGGTGGAAATATCTTCGTTCTTTGCATCCTTTTATCGCCACACTGATGTCAAAGGCGATTGATGATCCGTCTACTCTACCTGATTTTCTTCTCAAAGGTGTGACATATCTGAAACCCAAATCTGACAAAACAGAAGACCCTAAGTGTTATCGTCCGATTACTTGCCTCTGTACGCTTTATAAAATACTTGCATCCATCATCGCGGAGAAAATCTCATCTCATTTAATGACAAATAATATGTGGGCAGAGGAACAGAAAGGTTGTATAAGGTCTTCACAAGGAAGCAAGGAACAACTAATAATTGATACCACCGTTACTGAGCATGCGAAGAAGAGACGTAGACATATTTAATTAGCATGGATAGATTATGAAAAGGCGTACGATTCCGTGCCTCATTCCTGGTTGTTGGAGGTGATGAAGATTTACAAGATAGATGGCACATTGATAGAATTGCTCAAATTTTGCATGAGTAAGTGGATGACTAATTTACATTTAACCATGGCAGATGTTAGGATATCATCGGAGAATATTGATATCAAAAGGGGAATATTTCAGGGAGACACTCTGAGTCCATTATGGTTTTGTCTTGCGATTAACCCACTTAGCACGTTACTCAATCAAAATGGTTGTGGGTATAAGATCAATAAGAATATCCGTCTATCTCACTTATTATATATGGATGATATTAAGTTATATGCAAAGAATGAGAGTGAGATGACTTCATTGATAGAAACAACAGCAATTTTCAGCAATGATATAAGAATGAAGTTTGGTCTGAGTAAATGTGCGGTCCTACACGTAAAAAGTGGAAAAATTGAAAAAAACTTCAACTTGCAACTTCATCTTGACCCTGCTGAGAGTGTCATACCCGGCTTAGAAGAGGACTCGACTTATAAATATCTTGGTATAAAGCAATCGTTTTTAAATAAAACATCTGCGGTCAAGAAGGATATGTTGACGACATTTAATAACAGACTGAAGAAGGTGTTAAATTCAGGTCTCGCTGGAAGAAACAAAATTATGGCTATAAATGGATGGTGCATTCCTATTATATTATACACTTTTGGTGTTCTGCATTGGACCAGAACTGATATCGAAAACCTTGATCGCCAGATCAGAGTAAAACTGACTCAGTATAGATGTCACCATCCGAAGTCGGCAATGGAAAGGCTGTACCTTCCAAGAGTAGAAGGCGGAAGAGGGTTAATAAATCTTCAGCAGTTACATGGAAAACAGATTATGTCATTGAGAAATTATTTCTATAAGAAACAACAAGAATCCCCACTTCATGATACCATCGTCAAGTTAGACCTGAATCTTTCGCCTCTAGATTTGTATAACACCAAATGTGTAACTAAGCAAATAGAGGAGAAAGATTTTATTTCAACATGGAGGGCGAAATCGCTACATGGAAGATTGACGAAAAATTTAGATATGGCTGATAAGTTATCTTCAATGAAGTGGCTGCAAGAAGGAAGCAATTGTATAGTGAAACTGGGGTTTCATTATTGCTATACAAGACGAAGTTATATCAACAAAAAATCATCAAAAATACATTCAGAAATTGACCATTGATAATGACTCATGCAGATTATGTCATACGAAGCCAGATACTATTCAACATATTACTTCGGGCTGTTCGAGTATTGTCAATACTGAATATCTTCACAGACACAATCTATCTTGTAAGATTTTACATCAGCATCTTGCCCAAGCTCACGGTCTCCTTACATCTCAGTCTAGGTATTATGACTATCAACCAGAGCCTGTTCTTGAGAACGAACGAATTAAACTTTTCTACGATATTTCTGTCATAACTGATTTAATCATTCCTCATAACCGTCCTGATTTAATAATTGTTTACAAAGACACTAGAATTGCTCATCTCATAGATATGACACACCCAAACGATCATAACATCAATCAAGCTTTTGTAACCAAGAAAACCAAGTATCAGGAACTGGCCACTGAAATCGCAACAATGTGGAAATATAAGCAAGTCCTCATCTTCCCCGTCGTGGTGACAGTCAATGGGCTGGTACATAAGGAACAGGCGGAATGCATGAAGAAAATGAACATACCTTTTAGTACAATTCACAAAATTCAACGTTCAGTTTTATTAGAGACATCTAGAATAGTTCGGAAAGTGTTAAGTGTATCGCAATGATTAATTAGACGAGCCTTAGCGAGGATTCAATTTGACATACTGAAAAAAATTGGTGTTCGTTTTTATGTTTTTTTTTTTTTTTTTTTTTATGGTTTTTTGTCGGTTCTCCACAGGTCAAACGGCTACAGCTATCAACTTCAAACTTTTTTTCGTCATGGTCCCTCATCTAACTTAGATCTGTATAGTTTTGTGGCATTATCGGGTGGTAACTTTTTTTTTATGAATTTTAGAAATTTCAAAAATCCCCATTAGAATAACCCGGAGGAAAATACTTGAAAAATCAAAATTTTTCAAGACCTCTCAAATTTTCGCCGAATATAAAGGAAACTATTAAGCACATTTTGAGAGATTTTTCGCATCAATCGGATGAGAAATAACAAAGAAAACGCATTTATAAAGCATTTTCCCATCAATTTAGGCTATTACGGGAACCAATTAAATCTATAGCAACAAGTGTCACCAATTAATTCAAAACGATTGAAATGAATGAATAAGAAGGCCCTGACATAACTGATTCTCGTAAGGTTTTTGAACGTTTGGAGCGATCCAAGGTCTGTAGATGTAGATTGGGTTGACAAATTATTTTTCATTCTAGATTTCTATACCCCTAAGCTCGTCTAACAACGCGCATCCCGCGTTTTCCTAGTTATGAATGCTACGTATGTAATTTATTTACCTGTAGTGTGATAAATGTTTCCATACACTTGTATATTGAGAATGAAATAAATGAATATAATAATAATAACAATAATGTCTATTCATGCAGATTGATCATATGCATGATATTGCTATCGTCACGAAAGAGAACAAGAACAAGTAATATTAGGGAATACGTCATGAAAAAATCGTTGTGAAAACTAGCCTACTAAACAATGCAAAAAAGCTCAAGAGCATGTACACACAATATAAAATAGGTTGAATACAAGAGGCGAATCATAAAAAAGAGTCACACATTAACCAATTGTTCCTTCTATTGAATATTCATTAATTGTAGGCCTATAAACACATTCGTCAGATAAATAAGACTTGAGAGCGTGATTGAGAGATGTAATATACCGTTGGCAGCCTCTTTGATGAGAGCAGAAAGGTTATTGAACATCTGTATGACTGCAAAGATGGGAAACTTTGCATACATTTCAAGTCCATGTGTTTCAATTCAGAACATATTTCTAGTTTCGTGTGGGTTATCATATCTTGATTCATTGAAGTCGTTTGGATAAAAGTTATTTTCCACTACATACATGATTGATATATATACACTATATGACCGAGATACATACACAACGTCAAGAAGACGTACATATTCGGGAGCTTCACACTGCTTTGAAAACAAGGAAGTATTTACCATATTTGACATATATTAGTGATAAATGGAAGGCCTTGCTTAGCTTCTATTTGTCAATACCCAATATGGCCGCCGATATTGGAACGAGCCTATTTCGCTATCGGCTGCGGGAGTAAAGTATCTCGGTGAGGTAATATATATATATATATATATATATATATATATATATATATATATATATATATATATATATATATATATATATATATATATATATATATATATATATATATATATATATATATATATATATATATATATATATATATATATATATATATGTATCTATGCTCAAAAACCTGAGCAAGATACTTGGGGAAAACATTCAAGAAGATGGAACCAAACCCGATAAACCCTAACTATAGCTTATCTCTGCACTGATCGATTCCCCGTGAAGATCTAGCTCTTATTCCTTGTTCTATTCCGGTTCAACAGGGAACAGGACGGGTTGTTGAAACATCGGAACCAATTTGTCATGGAATGGAAAAGTTTGACAGAAGCAAGATTCGAACAGAAGATCTTCCGGTCCAAAAATGATCGCCTAACGCATATCATGTATACTTGACTCCAGGAGAGATGGAGGCTCCGAGCGACCGTCCCCCCTATTCCACACCACTAGCGCACGGGTGGTTCGAGCCTCCATCTCTCGTGTGTAACTTGTATCCACGAGAGATGAAGGTTCCGAACGACCGTCCCCCCTATCCCACACAACTAGCGCACGGGTGGTTCGAGCCTCCATCTCTCGTGTGTAACTTGTATCCACGAGAGATGGAGGCTCCGAGCGACCGTCCCCCCTATCCCACACCATTAGCGCACGGGTGGTTCGAGCCTCCATCTCTCGTGTGTAACTTGTATACACGAGAGATGGAGGCTCCGAGCGACCGTCCCCCCTATCCCACAGCACTAGCGCACGGGTGGTTCGAGCCTCCATCTCTCCTGTGTAACTTGTATCCACGAGAGATGAAGGCTCCAAACGACCGTCCCCCCTATCCCACACCACTAGAGCACGGGTGGTTCGAGCCTTCATCTCTCGTGTGTAACTTGTATCCACGAGAGATGAAGGTTCCGAACGACCGTCCACCCTATCCCACACCACTAGCGCACGGGTGGTTCGAGCCTCCATCTCTCGTGTGTAAATTGTATCCACGAGAGATGGAGGCTCCGAGCGACCGTCCCCCCTATCCCACACCACTAGCGCACGGGTGGTTCGAGCCTCCATCTCTCGTGTGTAACTTGTATCCACGAGAGATGAAGGTTCCGAACGACCGTCCCCCCTATCCCACACCACTAGCGCACGGGTGGTTCGAGCCTTCATCTCTCGTGTGTAACTTGTATCCACGAGAGATGAAGGTTCCGAACGACCGTCCACCCTATCCCACACCACTAGCGCACGGGTGGTTCGAGCCTCCATCTCTCGTGTGTAAATTGTATCCACGAGAGATGGAGGCTCCGAGCGACCGTCCCCCCTATCCCACACCACTAGTGCACGGGTGGTTCGAGCCTCCATCTCTCCTGTGTAACTTGTATACACGAGAGATGGAGGCTCCGAGCGACCGTCCCCCCTATCCCACAGCACTAGCGCACGGGTGGTTCGAGCCTCCATCTCTCCTGTGTAACTTGTATCCACGAGAGATGAAGGCTCCAAACGACCGTCCCCCCTATCCCACACCACTAGAGCACGGGTGGTTCGAGCCTTCATCTCTCGTGTGTAACTTGTATCCACGAGAGATGAAGGTTCCGAACGACCGTCCACCCTATCCCACACCACTAGCGCACGGGTGGTTCGAGCCTCCATCTCTCGTGTGTAAATTGTATCCACGAGAGATGGAGGCTCCGAGCGACCGTCCCCCCTATCCCACACCACTAGCGCACGGGTGGTTCGAGCCTCCATCTCTCGTGTGTAACTTGTATCCACGAGAGATGAAGGTTCCGAACGACCGTCCCCCCTATCCCACACCACTAGCGCACGGGTGGTTCGAGCCTTCATCTCTCGTGTGTAACTTGTATCCACGAGAGATGAAGGTTCCGAACGACCGTCCACCCTATCCCACACCACTAGCGCACGGGTGGTTCGAGCCTCCATCTCTCGTGTGTAAATTGTATCCACGAGAGATGGAGGCTCCGAGCGACCGTCCCCCCTATCCCACACCACTAGCGCACGGGTGGTTCGAGCCTTCATCTCTCGTGTGTAACTTGTATCCACGAGAGATGGAGGCTCCGAGCGACCGTCCCCCCTATCCCACACCACTAGAGCACGGGTGGTTCGAGCCTTCATCTCTCGTGTGTAACTTGTATCCACGAGAGATGAAGGCTCCAAACGACCGTCCCCCCTATCCCACACCACTAGAGCACGGGTGGTTCGAGCCTTCATCTCTCGTGTGTAACTTGTATCCACGAGAGATGAAGGTTCCGAACGACCGTCCACCCTATCCCACACCACTAGCGCACGGGTGGTTCGAGCCTCCATCTCTCGTGTGTAAATTGTATCCACGAGAGATGGAGGCTCCGAGCGACCGTCCCCCCTATCCCACAGCACTAGCGCACGGGTGGTTCGAGCCTCCATCTCTCGTGTGTAACTTGTATCCACGAGAGATGAAGGTTCCGAACGACCGTCCCCCCTATCCCACACCACTAGCGCACGGGTGGTTCGAGCCTTCATCTCTCGTGTGTAACTTGTATCCACGAGAGATGGAGGCTCCGAGCGACCGTCTCCCCTATCCCACACCACTAGCGCACGGGTGGTTCGAGCCTTCATCTCTCGTGTGTAACTTGTATCTACGAGAGATGAAGGTTCCGAGCGACCGTCCCCCCTATCCCACACCACTAGCGCACGGGTGGTTCGAGCCTCCATCTCTCGTGTGTAAATTGTATCCACGAGAGATGGAGGCTCCGAGCGACCGTCCCCCCTATCCCACACCACTAGCGCACGGGTGGTTCGAGCCTTCATCTCTCGTGTGTAACTTGTATCCACGAGAGATGAAGGTTCCGAGCGACCGTCCCCCCTATCCCACACCACTAGCGCACGGGTGGTTCGAGCCTCCATCTCTCGTGTGTAACTTGTATCCACGAGAGATGGAGGCTCCGAGCGACCGTCCCCCCTATCCCACACCACTAGCGCACGGGTGGTTCGAGCCTTCATCTCTCGTGTGTAACTTGTATCCACGAGAGATGGAGGCTCCGAGCGACCGTCCCCCCTATCCCACACCACTAGAGCACGGGTGGTTCGAGCCTTCATCTCTCGTGTGTAACTTGTATCCACGAGAGATGAAGGCTCCAAACGACCGTCCCCCCTATCCCACACCACTAGAGCACGGGTGTTTCGAGCCTTCATCTCTCGTGTGTAACTTGTATCCACGAGAGATGAAGGTTCCGAATGACCGTCCACCCTATCCCACACCACTAGCGCACGGGTGGTTCGAGCCTCCATCTCTCGTGTGTAAATTGTATCCACGAGAGATGGAGGCTCCGAGCGACCGTCCCCCCTATCCCACACCACTAGCGCACGGGTGGTTCGAGCCTTCTTCTCTCGTGTGTAACTTGTATCCACGAGAGATGGAGGCTCCGAGCGACCGTCCCCCCTATCCCACACCACTAGCGCACGGGTGGTTCGAGCCTCCATCTCTCGTGTGTAACTTGTATCCACGAGAGATGGAGGCTCCGAGCGACCGTCCCCCCTATCCCACACCACTAGCGCACGGGTGGTTCGAGCCTCCATCTCTCGTGTGTAACTTGTATCCACGAGAGATGGAGGCTCCGAGCGACCGTCCCCCCTATCCCACACCACTAGCGCACGGGTGGTTCGAGCCTCCATCTCTCGTGTGTAACTTGTATCCACGAGAGATGGAGGCTCCGAGCGACCGTCCCCCCTATCCCACAGCACTAGCGCACGGGTGGTTCGAGCCTCCATCTCTCGTGTGTAACTTGTATCCACGAGAGATGAAGGCTCCGAGCGACCGTCCCCCCTATCCCACACCACTAGCGCACGGGTAGTTCGAGCCTCCATCTCTCGTGTGTAACTTGTATCCACGAGAGATGGAGGCTCCGAGCGACCGTTCCCCCTATCCCACACCACTAGCGCACGGGTGGTTCGAGCCTCCATCTCTCGTGTGTAAATTGTATCCACGAGAGATGGAGGCTCCGAGCGACCGTCCCCCCTATCCCACACCACTAGCGCACGGGTGGTTCGAGCCTCCATCTCTCGTGTGTAACTTGTATCCACGAGAGATGGAGGCTCCGAGCGACCGTCCCCCCTATTCCACACCACTAGCGCACGGGTGGTTCGAGCCTCCATCTCTCGTGTGTAACTTGTATCCACGAGAGATGAAGGCTCCGAGCGACCGTGCCCCCTATCCCACACCACTAGCGCACGGATGGTTCGAGCCTCCATCTCTCGTGTGTAAATTGTATCCACGAGAGATGGAGGCTCCGAGCGACCGTTCCCCCTATCCCACACCACTAGCGCACGGGTGGTTCGAGCCTCCATCTCTCGTGTGTAACTTGTATCCACGAGAGATGGAGGCTCCGAGCGACCGTTCTCCCTATCCCACACAACTAGCGCACGGGTGGTTCGAGCCTCCATCTCTCGTGTGTAACTTGTATCCACGAGAGATGAAGGCTCCGAGCGACCGTCCCCCCTATCCCACACCACTAGCGCACGGGTGGTTCGAGCCTCCATTTCTCGTGGATACACGTACAGTCTTGCTTATTATGTGGGCTGCTAAATATCTCGTGTAGTTGCAGTCCAAGAGAGTGTGATATCTTGTGTTGTCATGGTAGCCTGCTCTTTCAACAGCCGCCACAGATCATGCCCAGCCAATGACAAAACAATTACCCCGACTCCAAGTGTACCTGAACACAGGAAGCACTCCCGCACGCGATATGAGAGAGAAAGAGAGAGAGAGAGAGAGAGAGAGAGAGAGAGAGAGAGAGAGAGAGAGAGAGAGAGAGAGAGAGAGAGAGAGAGAGAGAGAGAGAGAGAGAGAGAGAGAGAGAGAGAGAGAGAGAGAGAGAGAGAGAGAGAGAGAGAGAGAGAGAGAGAGAGAGAGAGAGAGAGCAAGAGGAAGAGAGAGAGAGAGAGAGAGAGAGAGAGAGAGCGAGAGAGAGGAGAGAGAAACCAAGAGGTTATCACTATAATCCAAAGGTCCGATAATAAATACAATGTGGTTGAGCTCTTCCTCTTCCTGTGTCATCCCTCCTTTGATTGGCCAATACCCCTCTCCTCCCCCCTCCTCTCCCCCACAAACAACTCACGAACAATGTCCCTGCAGTCAGTGGGACATGTGCTGTGGGAAACATGAATATGGAGCTTGCGTGACGTCACAGTCTTGACTTGAGTCTTGTCATTATCCAGGGGAGTAGCAGCTTGTCTGGACCCACGTCTCGCGCGCAGCTCACGGACACGTCTCGGGATGACGCTACTTGCAGTGACGACCGCCGCTCTGTGCCTGGCGCTGCTGGTCTCCCCAGGTACGTCTTATCACTTGCATGGCCATTCCACTGACCGAAATATCACTTGTTGGTCACTGGCCACACGCAACATATGTGTTGAGAGATGAGCGATACATCTATTCTATAGGCTTCTGTCGAGTGACGTCACTCATTGTTGCAACAGACAGACAACAATGTCCACCAGTTCGCTGTGTTGCTATAGTGACTATAGGCTTCTGTCGAGTGACGTCACTCATTGTTGCAAGAGACAGACAACAATGTCCACCAGTTCGCTGTGTAGCTATGGTAACTATAGGCTTCTGTCGAGTGACGTCACCCATTGTTGCAACAGACAGACAACAATGTCCACCAGTTGGAGTTGACCAATCAGAATGTTTGGTAGTCCACCACTTCGCTGTGTTGCTATGGTAACTATAGGCTTCTGTCAAGTGACGTCACGCATTGTTGCAAGAGACAGACAACAATGTCCACCAGTTCGCTGTGTAGCTATGGTAACTATAGGCTTCTGTCGAGTGACGTCACTCATTGTTGCAAGAGACTGACAACAATGTCCACCAGTTGGATTTGACCAATCAGAATGTTTGGTAGTCCACCAGTTCGCTGTGTTGCTATGGTAACTATAGGCTTCTGTCAAGTGACGCCACGCATTGTTGCAAGAGACAGACAACAATGTCCACCAGTTCGCTGTGTAGCTATGGTAACTATAGGCTTCTGTCGAGTGACGTCACTCATTGTTGCAAGAGACTGACAACAATGTCCACCAGTTGGAGTTGACCAATCAGAATGTTTGGTAGTCCACCAGTTCGCTGTGTTGCTATAGTAACTATAGGCTTCTGTCAAGTGACGTCACCCATTGTTGCAAGAGACAGACAACAATGTCCACCAGTTCGCTGTGTTGCTATGGTAACTATAGGCTTCTGTCGAGTGACGTCACCCATTGTTGCAAGAGACAGACAACAATGTCCACCAGTTCGCTGTGTTGCTATGGTAACTATAGGCTTCTGTCGAGTGACGTCACCCATTGTTGCAAGAGACAGACAACAATGTGCACCAGTTGGCTGTGTTGCTATGGTAACTATAGGCTTCTGTCAAGTGACGTCACCCATTGTTGCAAGAGACAGACAACAATGTCCACCAGTTCGCTGTGTTGCTATAGTGACTATAGGCTTCTGTCAAGTGACGTCACTCATTGTTGCAAGAGACAGACAACAATGTCCACCAGTTCGCTGTGTTGCTATGGTAACTATAGGCTTCTGTCAAGTGACGTCACTGATTGTTGCAAGAGACAGACAACAAAGTCCACCAGTTGGAGTTGACCAATCAGAATGTTTGGTAGTCCACCAGTTCGCTGTGTTGCTATGGTAAAAGAAAGAGAAAGAGGCTTCTTTCGAGTGACGTCACCCATTGTTGCAAAAGACAGATAACAATGTCCACCAGTTCGCTGTGTTGCTATAGTGACTATAGGCTTCTGGCAAGTGACGTCACTCATTGTTGCAAGAGACAGACAACAATGTCCACCAGTTCGCTGTGTTGCTATGGTAACTATAGGCTTCTGTCGAGTGACGTCACCCATTGTTGCAAAAGACAGACAACAATGTCCACCAGTTCGCTGTGTTGCTATGGTAACTATAGGCTTCTGTCAAGTGACGTCACTCATTGTTGCAAGAGACAGGCAACAATGTCCACCAGTTGGAGTTGGCCAGTCAGAATTTTTGGTAGTCCACCAGTTCGCTGTGTTGCTATGGTAACTATAGGCTTCTGTCAAGTGACGTCACTCATTGTTGCAAGAGACAGACAACAATGTCCACCAGTTCGCTGTGTTGCTATGGTAACTATAGGCTTCCGGCAAGTGACGTCACCCATTGTTGCAAGAGACAGAAAAGAATGTCCACCAGTTCGCTGTGTTGCTATGGTAACAATAGGCTTCTTCTGGCAAGTGACGTCACCCATTGTTGCAAGAGACAGACAACAATGTCCACCAGTTGGAATTGACCAATCAGAATGTTTGGTAGTCCACCAGTTTGCTGTGTTGCTATGGTGACTATGGGCTTCTGACAAGGTGGCCTCACTCATTGTTGAAAGAGACAGACAACAATGTGCACCAGTTCGCTGTGTTGCTATGGTAACTATAGGCTTCTGTCGAGTGACGTCACTCATTGTTGCAAGAGACAGACAACAATGTGCACCAGTTGGAATTGACCAATCAGAATGTTTCGTAGTCCACCAATTCGCTGTGTTGCTATGGTAACCATGATTTTCGCTAGAAACAAATGCAACTACTAACATTATAATTCCACTGGGTCATGTAAAGCATTGTTGTTATATATTTGGTTTAACGACGCACTGTAATGATGACTGAGATCTATTGGCGTCGGATGAATGATTAATGAGATGATGGAATGATGAGATGAAGGTATTATGGGTAATGGGAAGAATAGTGGTGAGGAAGTAGTCCTGGCCTATATTGTGGGAACCATCCCGGCATCAGCCTAAACTATAGAGGGAAACCACGAATAACCCCTATAAAGATGGACGGTGGCGGAGATCGAACCGGGTCCGATATGTCCCTTCACCTCCCGGGTCACGAAGCAAGTGAGCCAACCACTCAGCTACTGTGCCGGTGTAGCATTGTTGTTTGTTATAGTTCAATATAAAAGCGATAGTTGTGCCACAGGCAATCGGGACCCTGGACTCGGTAACTGACGCCGGAAATATTTCACTTTCAAGAGCTGAGTTGGGTCACCTTCATTATATTATGATGAAATAGGTTGGTATCACTACGTCGTGGTTCTGATATTATTTCTGGTTATGTGTTGAATTCAAAACGGTTGATCCGAATTGCATAAATAATGATGATAATGTGAAGGTCTATCTTCATTGTATTCACATTCGAACAGAATTTGTATTTTTTTGTGGAGGTTCCATTATCAATATTTTCCCACTGAGCCAAATCTTCAGGAGTTCTTAGAATCTTTGAGATGATATTACCCAGAAATGGTCCAACCGATGTGACCCGAAAACTGTGGAGTGCTTACAAACACACACACAGACAAATAGCTCCATAAGAGTAGGATGGAGGTCTTCGCATCCGCTCATCCAATCAATTCATATTGCTTAACGGTCATTTGTCAAACGCAAACACCTGAAAAACATGTTTTCTCGGGTGTAAACGTTTGACAGTACCAAGGTCAATAGTTCTTATCCATGCCGCCTTGCAGGTATTCAAATGATCGGTGTTTCCTCCGTGTTTTAGTTGTATTTCTCGTACCGTTCAAAAACCTGACATGCTTCTGATTCAACTCGCATTGAACCAAGCAAATCTACATCTTTCAGACGCAGCAATTAATAATAAAACATTGATGATTTGAGTATTTTTGGTTGAAAATAATGTGAAAAATGCATTATTGTTCTTCCTCTTGAGGCCCAGTATCACCGACTCCAGTTAGCCTTCATTTGAGAGTTTGTGAAATTAACTTTTAACTGGCAGTTAGAGCAACGCCCATGTTGGTCTAACCGGGTGTTAGTGAAGAGACAGCGCATGTAGAAAGTGGAAACTGCGAGAGTCTCGTGGACTGAGATATGAATGTAATCAACAGTAATGAGAGTAGCAATTGTAGCATGGCGTTGCTAAGAGATGAGCCATCATTCTCTTGGCCTTGAACTGTTTGGTAGACAGAATAAGTCGCGCCTGTTTCTACATGACTAGATGCTGTTTCTATATTGGGTTTTAACGACGCACTGTACTGATGGCTAAGATCTATTGGCGTCGGTGAATGATAAATGGGATGATGGAATGATGAGATGGAAGGTTATTTCATTATGTGTTTTTGGATAGAAGGGAGGAGTCGGTCGTGGCCTTTTGTTAAGGAACCATCCCAGTATTGACCTGAACGACAGAGAGACCACGATGTCAGGATGGGAGGATGACGGTTGAGCGTGCTAGCCACTGGCCTGATGTCTGTTTGTATGTGCGCAGCGCGCAGTATCATGTGCTACCAGTGCAACTCGCAGCTGCACGAGGGCTGTGCGCAGCTATCGTTTAACGACACGGCCAGCGAGTACTACAAGCTGTGTGACGGCGACTACGAGGGCGAGGCGCCGTTCTGCAGGAAGACCGTCGTGGAACGTAAGCTCTTGTTTAACGACTCTACTATCGCTTCTGTCAGGTTGTCAGACGGTTTGCCTGGTCAACTTGCTAACTCAACCATTCAATTCAATTTGATATGCATTTTATTCACACATAACACATGAAGACACAATTAATACAAGAATACGAAAAATACAAAATAGAAATGAACATGTATATGTGTGAAGCCCGCGTAAGGAATATCTTGTGTGTGGGCTAGCTAATGGACATTGACATCTAATAAATTCAACAGACAAACATACATATAATAACAATAATAATAATATGAGTAAAGTATATTCATTTTGATGAAATAAAATCTATATCACGTCATATATATGATAGGCCTATACCAGTATTGTGAAAACTGAATGAATGATAATAATAATAATAATATATCTACATATTTTTTTTCAGGACGTTTTATTTACATGTTATATTAGTACATTATGATAATAACGTACACCCACAAAGTCACATAAGATAGGCCTATGACTTGTCTGTGGGTCTACACACTGTTAACATATTACATATATGGTCATTGAAATAAACATGTGGAAAACTACGCGGAATAAGAATACAAACAGTTGTATGTATAAGTAAGTAAGTGTTTAATGTCCTTTACATTTATAAGTACAGTATAAAGGTTGCAGTGTAAATTCCCCAATAAGGCAAGCTTGTGCTGGGAAATTCTAAGTAAACAACTAAAGTTGATATAATATATGGAATACAGATTACAAAATAGCATTTTAATAATAAAACATAAGTTCTAGGTATCTATAGTACGTAACAAAATTAATTAATCTGAATGAAAAGTTGAATAATGATTAGGTAAAGGTAAGTGGATGCGACAATATCTCTAGATATTTTAAACAAGTATGGTAGAATATTTTTCAGTTCAATGGTTTCAATAAAATAATATCTTACTATGATAACAACGATATTGCAGTCAAGCCCTTACATACAAACATTACAGTTGTATTATTAAGATTAGCATCAAATCGAGTATTATAGCAGGAACTTGCACTGCATCAAGATTACATCAAGTAGAGGTAGACTCAACAAGAAACCATAACTAAATAAGACTATAAAGTAAAAATATTGTGAACATACAAATGTGAAAGAAAGAAAAGGGAAAGTAGGTGGCTTTGGCTGTAGACATCTTAAACATTTTTGGGAAATATAATAACATTTGATGTAAAAATATGAGGTAATATTAAATGTGTAATAGTAAAGTGATGTAATATTAACAATACATAGCATGTTCCCTGCATACAGATTTGTTGTGCAGATGGAATTCAGTCAAAAATTGCACAACAATAACCTCTCGCTACATCAAATTCGACAGAACGTACATTTGAAGTAGAGCCAATTTAAAGATTCAAACTAAAACTAAAACAAGGACTAAAACTAGGACTAAAACTGGGACTAGGAGGAGAATCAAATACAAGTATTATTACTCAAGACTTACTGCATAGAAACGTTGAAAATCATGTGTTGATGATTGCATTAAGTTCCTGTATGGGAAATATTGCGAACCATTTTTTAGCTTTGAAGTTAAAACTGTGACGTGATTTAGTGGAGCTTCATTGGAAGAGCGTTATAAAGTTTACTACCAAGGAAGTTTAAGTTTCTCTGTGAGATGCCCTTGCTGACTCTGTATTGGAAAAGTTTGCCAGACGATTCAGAACGGGCAGTGATATTGGAATGAGTTAAAGGTTGTGGAGGTGATGGTAAGTTAGTTTTGTTCGAGTGAATAAGTCTACAGACGGCGAGAGCGTAAATTTGTCTGATTTGGAGAAGTTTAGTAGATTCGTAAATTTGTGCAGTGGGGTATCTTAAATGTTTTTTCATAATAACTTTGATAAGTGCATTCTGAAAGGTGATTAGCGGTTGTAGGTGTACATCACAAGCGCCACCCCAGCCGGCGAGGCCGTATTGAAGGACGGACTGCACAAGTGCAAAGTATACCATTTTCATGGAATGAGGCGAGAGAATGTTACGCAGATTGAAAAGATTGGCCATGGTGAACCTCAATTTTTTGATAGTCGATTGGACGTGATTAGTCCATTTAAGGTGTTGATCAATGACTATACCAAGATAAGTTGCAAATGTGGATTTGGAAAGAATGTTACAAGTGCAGGGCAGGTTAAGTGAAGTACAAGAGTTAGTATGAAGTGTTAATGAATGAGAAGTAGGTTGAGAATTATTCCGAGGTGAGAAGGTGGTGTACGTTGTTTTTAGAATATTCAGAGAGAGCAAGTTATTATTTAGCCAATTTTGGACTTTTTGAAGACCAAGTGAAGCTAACTCATTTTATATATATATATGTTTCCCTTTGAACAATGCAATCGAAAAACTGAATAGGCTGAATAAGTAAATAAGGGAATTAGGCATTATATATATTGGGTATGTATGTGTAGACTGTGGTATAGATGTGTGACTCTATTTTTCATCTCTGGTCAAGTATTTGCACATTCTCAGATATCCATTGCTTCAGGTCAATTTTCACGTGCGATATTTTTGATACTTCTCTTAATTCAGCCGGGATTTTATTGAATAATTTTGGAATCGGGAATTGCTTCTCTTGTCTATACCATAATAATTATAAAATGAAGTTTCTACAAAATTTTCTATCTGTCTTGTCACGTGTTGATGATTTGCTGTATTCTTATAATTGGTATAAAAATAGTTCGTAATTGAAAACATGAAAAGTGAAGATTCTCAAAGGTGAATAGCTCATTATTTAATTTTTTATGTCCATTTTTTGATTCGATGATTTTGAATATTCTCTTTTGTATATTTTCAATCTTGTTCAAATAATTATCAGTTGTACAGCCGATTAGAGAATACCATATCTCAATACGGATTCTATTAGTGCATGATAAACTATTACTAATCTATTGAGATTAACATAAATGTGGCTTCAAAATTTGCATGCTATACATACCAGATCTAAGACGCTTACAGACAGTTTCAATATGTTTGTCCCATTCAATTGATTATCAATCGATAGGCCCAAATACGTATGATTATGAGTATTTTCAATTTTTGAATTACATGTTCACATTCCTTGGAAAATATTACAGTCTACTCTAAAATTCTGATGAAGACAGGCATAATTATATCGACATTCTCTAAGATTTTGAATGGTGAATGTATATGCATGACTTAGTTCTTCTGTAATTAATTGTAAGACCATGCATTATCGTGAGACCAGCATAGAATATCGTTGCAATCGGATTGGAGAGATTCGTTGGCCACAGAGAATTGTTTGTGAATAGCTACAATTGCGGTATCATCAGCATATCGTTAACATATATGAGATAAGAGTGGTGGTCCTAGAATAGATCCCTGTGGAACTCCGTATGAAATTGGAACTGATTCACTTTAATTTTCACCCACTTTGACTGTCATTGATCTATTGCTCAAAACATTTCTGAACCATCCTAGTAGTTGACCCCTAATTCCTATTTTCCCCAATGCATTCAATAGTCGATCATATAGCAATGTATCGAATGCCTTCGAGAAATCGATTATTAAAGCTACAACGCAGAGGTTTTCATCGAAGGATTGAATATCAAGTCAGAAAAATCATCTAAAGTGGTTCTGTGCTTTCATTTTTCTGAAATCCATATTGTTTACTATTTATTATCTTGAATTCAGTTAGACAGTTGATTAACTGATCAGCCAAGTGACGTTCCATAATCTTATCGACTGATGATGAAATTGCTATGAGCCTGTAGTTTTCATGACATTTATGGTCATCATTTTCATACACCGGTTTAAGAATTGATTGTTTGATGATCGTTGGAATTTCATTACAAGTAAAACTGAGATATATAAATTTCGAAATTATAGGAAAAATTACATCTGATATGAACATAATATCTTTGATTCGTATTCCATCAATACCGGGACCTTTTTTAGTGTTCAATTCTAAAATTATTTCATCAACTGATTCTGATGTTGCCCTGATATACAACATTGTTGCATAGCACTTCTTTCATCATATAGTAACGTTTTAATATTGCCACCATGTTGAATTGAGACGACACCTCTTTGAAAAGAATCTACAAAGCCATTAACATTTTGAGTTGTATCATGAATGCTTTCCATATTCATTTATAACTTCGTCCACAGAGTTTTTAGGTGGCTTTCCTACGACGGTGTTATAATTTCTTTCCATGTTTCTCGAATATCAAATTTACAGTTTTCAAAACGTTACTTGTAGTAATCTAGTTTGGCCTTGACAAGTTTTTTATTTATAATGTTCCTCAATATTTTGTACGCATTTCTATAATTGATATTTGTTTTAGCATTCTTACACTTTTCAAATAACGTGTCCCTTTCCTCAATACTCTTTTTGATATCACGTGTTATCCATGGTTTGGCATTTCGTTTAAGATTTGTTTCAGATTTCGGTATTACTTCAATTTTTACAGAATTTTCATAAATTGTCTTAGATTCATCATGTATGATGTCGTAAAGAGAGCAAGGATCAGCTTGTTGATGTATCAGAATATAAAATAATAATAATAATAATAATAATAATAATAATAATAATAATAATCTCCATAAACTTCCAAATAATTAAGAGTTTGCATGTGCTATTATACCTTACATAAATTGACACAAAAATCTTGACCTGAATGAATAATACTATTGGTGATAAATAATTTGAATACAAATATATTGTTCAATTCACGGATTTCAATAGAAGCTTGATGGTAAATTTTTAATCCTAATTATAATCAAAGTGTGTGTTGTTGTTAGATACTTCTGTAATTGCATAATCTCGCTACAACTTCAAGGATTCAATGTTTTATAAATACGTAGTTGCGTTTACTGTAGTCATCCCAATCCTGAAAAATCATGGTACAGTGAAACCACTTCAATACGTTTTTTCAAGAACCAGACCAAAAAACCTCACTAAAGTGAAAGACTTACTGAAGAAACTCTTCAACACGTAGGAGCATATCGGTGGGATCAGAAAATAAAACTTACCAAGGTGAAAAATGTACTAAAGAGAAACTTACTGAAGAGGTTCTACTCCCTGAACATGCCATACGGATGTGACGATGATACTCTTAGGACAGGATAGGCAGAGACGGTCCAGGCAGATCCTATGCACCGCACGAGGAGTACACTAACATCCCTAACAGTTAGCACAGAGAAACATATCTTCCATCAACGCGTAATCCTTGAGAATCTAAAGAATCACTTGAGCTGGGCTTACATGAACATTTTTGATGCGATATCTCTCCCGCATGCGGAAGCGGGACGGTGCGTTGCGATTAAACAAAACTGCTGCTGCCTAGTAGCAATTCAAGCAAGTTGGTCAAAGAGATAGGAGTGTATATAGTGTCAACCCGCAATTTTCGTGGCATAACGTCAGTCGTAAGTTTGTTGTAATTTTGTTGACATCGCGGGTGTATTCTCAATAATAATAATCTTTACTAATGAAATCATGGGAAGGAAAGCGTGCGTGTGTCCGTGTGTCCGTGTGTCCGTGTGTCCGTCTGTCCGTCCATCCACTTGCGTGCGTAAGTCCGTCCATCCACTCCATGAACCGTGGTAGAATGGGTGTTTCGAGTGCTGAGACGGGCGTAAGTGTCGGATAGGGGTAGTGGAACTAGGAGTTGGGGGAAATCGGTTTTCCCATGGCTGGTCTCCTGTCAGTCACAATTGTGGCTGGGGGAGGGGGGGGGGGAAGAGAAGGCGAACCATTTACTTCGTCATTTCGTTAGAAGCACACAATGCTGTTTCGATATTGGAAAAAATAGTAGACGACTATCGTCTTCTACTATTTCATTTTTCTTTGAGCTCAGCTCGCTCCATAAGAAACCGACGTCATTGAGACAGACAGAGAGAGAGAGAGAGAGAGAGAGAGAGAGAGAGAGAGAGAGAGAGTGGGGGGGTTGTGGGATGGAGGGTGGGGGGCTAGATGGGATGGGGAAGGGGTGGTGTGGTTGTGGAGAGGGTGGGGAGGATGGGAAGGGATACGTCATATGACGGGCCAAACATGCTAGTAACTATGTAAAAACAAAATCTCATGAAAGAAGTAGCATGCACGTGGGCACATTGATCAATTATGGAATTATTTAAAAACAATTCATGCTAAAATCGAGACAGCTGTTCTGGGGGAACCAGTACGACGGCGACCTCAAGTGGATTTCACCTGAACCCAAGCTACATCCAGCCATTTCGCATGCGATTTTCTGCGGTGCGGGCAAAAAGTTGACTAGAGCTGAACTTGTGCGACAAAACCACACACCATCACGCAGTCTTCGCTGATTGGTCAATGATTCAAAATGGCCGATATCGCTCCCGCATGCGGTTGCGATATCGCATCGGAAATGTTCATGTAAGGCCAGGTTTAGTATTTCTATATTAACTTTGAAGAAACTCCCTGCGGGGCGAAATCGGCGCCTGAGTGCGTACGTTATCGGCTCTATTTCCTTTAGGGTTGTTGCCGCAAATATCATCCGGATACATCCTTTGTATCTGTCTTGTTGGTATTTTAATATCTGGACGTGAATGTATGTGTATATGATGATGTTCTCGGCTCACATCTGGGTTTATTTTCCCAATAACGAGGGAAGCATATTGGGATCACACCTAACCGTGTCCATTCTGTCTGCTAGATAATGTCTTCTACGCCTGCGCACATCTATCGAGATGATTCCATCATTAGGCCTGTTTGTTTGTGCACCACCAACCTGCACTAAAGTGTTGCTGGTGCAGGAAGGAATTATTACGTCATATTACGAGTTTGGTGCAGGAAATGATCCCTAAATTTTGAGGTACAAAAAACAAACACGATAGTGCCGATTTCAACGGTTTTAGACGCGAATTCTGAAATTGGTAATATTTACTTGGGTATATTCACGGTGACGTAATTCTGCATGTCAACTTGTTTGAAAATAATTACAACCCTTATTCAGATAAACAATTTCTCATTCTCATCGACACGTCATTAAGCGTCAACAACTTGTAAGCCAACATAGTGTCCGCCTGAAATTTGATTTTAGCGCCTGCCATCTTGAACATACCTAAGCACACCAGCTCCGTAGCTGGTGTAGAAGTAGAACTATACTAGAAATGGGACGAACAAACATGCCTATTGGTTGGCATACAGGTATGTAGCTGCAAGTGCAAGATGGCCGACTGGCTGTAGTTGTCATGGGAAGACCCATAGACCACTGATCAGCGTAATATCTTCACTCGCTTAGAGGAAGTTCGCTACACGCTATCCAAATGAATTGATGTGTTTCAGCCCCAGTGGAGGCCAGAGACAAGTGAAGGGTTTGTACAACTCCACCATCTAACCACGACACGAGAAGAGTCAACTTTTTACTCATCACACCACTGTTATCTGTATTTATTATTGATGTATTATATTCTCCGTCCATGGATATATATATATATATATATATATATATATATATATATATATATATATATATATATATATATATATATATATATATATATATATATATATATGTATATATATATATATATTTATATATATATATATATATATATATATATATATATATTTATATATATGACAGATATACGTTACTCAGCGATGAAAAGGTGTACATATTTGTGTGTAGGCAGTAGCTTCACACCGCTTTGCAAACTGGGAAGTTTCCACCATATTCGACATATTGGGCCAAGTGATAATATAGAATGCCTTGCTTAGATTCTATTTGTAAATGTCCAATATGGACGCTGAGATCGGAACGAGCATATGTCGCTTCCGGCTGCAGGAGTACGTTATCTCGGTGAGGTCAGTGATATCCATGGTCTCATCAATTGACTTGGTTCATGCAGAGTTGTTCTTGTGGCTCGTTAACGAACACACTCTCACATCTGTCTGCACACATTCTTGCTTGCTACCACCTGATGGTCATGATGTGTTATTGTTACAGTGAAGAATGTGGTTCCGAGAGTGATCAGATCATGTGGCTGGAAGAAGCACAATCTTGCTTGCTGCCACCTGATGGTCATGATGTGTTATTGTTACAGTGAAGAATGTGGTTCCGAGAGTGATCAGATCATGTGGCTGGAAGAAGCACAATCTTGCTTGCTGCCACCTGATGGTCATGATGTGTTATTGTTACAGTGAAGAATGTGGTTCCGAGAGTGATCAGATCATGTGGCTGGAAGAAGCACAATCTTGCTTGCTGCCACCTGATGGTCATGATGTGTTATTGTTACAGTGAAGAATGTGGTTCCAAGAGTGATCAGATCATGTGGCTGGAAGAAGCACAATCTTGCTTGCTACCACCTGGACGACGGGCACCACATCGAGAACGTGTGTCAGTGCCACACGGACGGGTGCAACGCAGCGACGTCCAGTCGCTTGGGAGCGACCTTGATGGTTGCTGCCACGCTGCTTCTGGCCGTCGTCTAGCCCCACTCCCCAGAGGTCTACGCTGATTCACACAGACAAATACCAATCAATAATATAGACCCTGACTCCACATTGGAGAAGTTTCTAGCAATAAAAATGTCACCTAATTGGTATGATACATCCGGGAAAAAGTCCATCAAAATACTACCAAGAACTCTCTCGAGCAATCTGGAAAATCATTTTTCAATTAGGAGAAATCAATTACAACAGTCAAAAACATTTGAATCAGGTTGGATAAATATTAAAATATTACCACTTTCCAATTCAGAATTGAATTAATCGAGGTTTTCCAGATTTTATGATCAAGGTTCCAATCAGGGATCTTTCTTCGTGAGCCTGTGTAATTTCTAAAATCGACATACCGTGATCTTTCAATTGTGCTACAAACGTTGATGTACGAGTGAGAGGGAATGCGTCGATTAGAACACCTTTTGACTGGGACGAGCTGTGAGACTTCTGGTTTACCTGTTCTTGTGAAGTGTTGTACTTATCCTATTCCGCTGTTTCTGACTGCAATCTTACTTATTTCAATCAACAAGTTTTAGCACAAGTGTTCTTGTAATACGAACATCAGATTATATCTGTAATTGCATGTCTTATGATATGATTGACTGGAAATACAGATCTGGGATATTGAATGTGATCAATATGCATCATGTCTGAGTTTTATCATCTGAGAGGAAATGTGAATGAATGTTAATTTTAATAGACTTGCTCAATAGCACCTGAAGTTGTACGAGTTTCATCTTTAAACAAACATGATTAGTGAATAAACCATTTAGTGTCTTATTCTTGGTTCTTCTGGAAACCTTTCTCCCAAATCTTCAGCGCATGTGAACGGAGCGCCATGACCACTAGAATCTTCAGCGCATGTGGACGGAGCGCCATGACCACTAGAATCTTCAGCGCATGTGGACGGAGCGCCATGACCACTAGCGACAGTGGCTCGCACATGCCGGGTCCAGTGGGAGAATTCATGTACGATTTAAAAATGTTTTGAAAGATGATACAAAACAAAAAAAAGTAGAAAAGTAGTATTATACTATACGACGATTTAGTGATACCAACCTATTTCATCATAATTGGATGAGCGAAGCAAAGACTCAATTTCACCATAATCGAAAAAAAGTATTTATTTTTCGCGCTCCACAAGTCAAACGAAAATTCAAAATCAGTTGAAACTTGGCATACACAAGTGTCCTTATCTAATTCGATACTGTATAGTTTTGAAGTGCAATCGGTTGAACCACTTCTGAGAAAACTCATTTCGGAGTTTTCAAAAATCCGATACGAATAACCCAGAGGAAGAAATTCGTTGAACATATTTCATTCGAGAGAATTCAAATTCTCAGGGAATTTTAATATGATAATGATACACATTATTCCAAACTTTCACTCGAATCGGATCAGCCGTTTTGATGTAAAAAAAGTATATGATGCAATTTTTGTAAATCACTCGAAGCCATTAAGATACGCATTGAATCCAAGCAACAGATGCCACCAATCAATTGTAGGCGATTAAAGCAAAGCCTTCTTCATTATCATGGAAATTAATTAGGAAATGGGATGGCAGTGACGAAATTGTTTGCATCTCAAGGTGGATATATATATATATATATATATATATATATATATATATATATATATATATATATATATATATATATATATAACCAATTCAAAGATAAGTTGATATGTTCCAGCTCATCCATCAACGCGGCAACACATAACGCGTTTGCCTAGTATAAAGAAGGTGCTCCAACTCACACACTGATAACATGGAAGGCAATTTTGTGTTTTCTTGTGGTCAGTTCAGAATCCAAGGTCCTGGTTGCCTGTCGCGATTTAGCAAACCCCCTTGTGAACCAGATGTAAATAATGGTTGCTATCGGTACTGGTGGCATTGTTCAACTCATACAAAATCTTTAATGCTCGTAATCTAATGGGCCGTGTATAGCATTGTTGAGTATTATTGTTTTATATAGTTTGATATAATAGCGATAGTTGCGCTACAGGCAAACGGGACTCTGGACTCAGATTCTGATTCCGGAAATATCTCACTTTGAAGACGCGAGTTGGGTCACCTCCTTTGCATTATGATGAAATAGGTTGGTACTTGGTCTCACTACATCGCCATCATCCCATACTAACAACATGGTCACAGCCATCTTGTACGGGAAATGGCTTCACCAGCCAGTAGGCAGTATTCTATTCGTGATCAAAAGCGAAGTGGCTGACATCTGGTGACGTTTTAGTGAACTGATCGGAGGCAGATACTTTCAAATTATATACTAATTAATTAATGTGTAATTACAATATTGAGTACGAAATTAAAATTACTGAAATTATTAATTGGATGAGCGTAGCGAAGACTCAATTTCACTGTACTTGAAAACTCGAATGTGTTTTTTTTTCTGTTCGCGCTCTACAGGTCAAACAGAAATTCAGATCATGATGAAACTTGGCACACACATGAACCCCTATCTGACTTGATGCTGTATAGTTTTGAGGCAAAATCGGTTGAACAATTCTTGAGATAAATCATTTTGAAGTTCTCAAAAAACCTATATGAATAAGCCAGGCGGAAAAAAATGACAAAGTGAATGTTCTCCGAAATTTTCAAAATTTTCACAGAGCTCGAACAACATAATAATACACATCATCACGGACTTTTACAATAATCAAATGTGACGTTTCGGAGTAAAAAATTAAAAAATGCGATTTTTGTTTATTTAATTACTTCATTTTTTTTATTCGCTCATCCATCAACGCGGAAACACATAACGCGTTTTCCTAGTTATTGAAATACAATATTAATCACAAATATAATGTGTGGAAGTATACAACAACATGACATCTAGGCCTAACTGCTTCCGGACGGCCATTCGCCCACTTCGACAGTGCTGCCGCCTGGTGAGCTGTTAATCACTAATACGACACTCACTACTAGCAAGGCTATCCTTGCGGTCTGTCAAGTTGTGTGCAGCGTCCCGGCGCCCTGGAGACGCCGGGACGCTCATACGCCACGCGCTGTGCCGGCCAGCATCGGGCCAGGGGGGGGGGGGGAGGGGGCGCGAGTCAGACAGCGACAGAGAGATTTGTTCACCCATCCATTTCATTTCATACTTGATAAATGGGACACACATGGTCACAGAATACAATATGGGTGAACCATGTATCATTTGGACCGTCAAGACAATACACTTAGTTGAAATGACTAGGAAAACGCACTAGGCAATGTCGGGTGAGCTCAGAAGAATGAAAATCTGGGAGAAGAATATCGTGTCATCTCGCTCTACATCTACAGACCTTCGAACACTTTGATGAACGTTCAAAATGAACATGGGAGGAGAAAATTGAACTATATAATTCCTGAACTTTTCAACAATTCACTCATCTCCGTTAGAAACCTGAGTTGTGATCGTGATGTCAAACTCTTGTCACAAATAATATAAATCGTATGTAAAACTATTTTAGGGGGCGGAACTGATATTTCTTCCCTCTTTTCCTTATTATTTTAAAAATTCTTTTATTTTCATACTCATTCTATTGTTGTAGTTTAAATATCGTGAGAAAGGAATATATTAAGTCGCATACTAACTAAAGCTATCAAGTATTTACTTTCATGTTCCTAATAGTCACAATGTATTAACCCTCATTTCGGTACATCCACAGTTAAGCCACGTTTGGTGGTTTTGTGGGAACAGTGAAGACTGTATTTTGTTGTGTATCATTTTGTATACATTTGTATCACGTTATTTTGTTAAGGCCCGGTTTTACGAATCTTAGTCAAGTACTAATCCACTAACTATTAATTAAAGGTACGAAAATAACATATGTAACTACGGTGATACATATGTAACCAATGGTGATAACAAGTCAATCCGCTAACTATTGCCTAATCCAGTTTCGTAAAACCTGACCTGATTCTTTTATAATACCAATAAAATGGACTTGAACTAGAAGTTCACAAGTCGCGTCACATCCATTAACACTGCGGTTTTCATTAGAATGTATGCTCTTAATGCGTTTTCCTCGATATTCAACATCCGATGCATGAATGACGAATAATGTAGGCCCATGTGATTGTGATCAATGTTTTCAAATTCATTAAGAAATTTTTTGAAAAAGAAACAAATTTCAACTATTTTTCGCTCTGGGATCGTGCACGATCTAGTTTTCCAAATCTCCTCTAAAAAGCCGTAGAAACCGATTTTGCTCGAGAAAAATATCAACCCGTTCTGTATGAGACCAGTGTTGAGACACAGTCCCAGGTCGAGTGGTATTCAAAAAAAAAATTTTGCTAGATTTATTTTTGTGATTGAAATGGCAGTCTTCCCTTCGCTCATCTGAATATATGAATATAAACATTTCATAACATCTGTTACGTCATAGTGGAACTAGTTATAGCTAAACACACACAAACACACACACACACACATCACTAATGATCTGTTTTTGAAGTTTGTGCTGTTGCTAGTTTCATGAGAGCTCAAGGTACAAGTGAGGGTGGCATTTTTGAAAATATTTAATATTTTTTATTTTTTATATATTTTTTTCGTGAACTTTTGTGATCATGAAAAACCAGCATGTTCGTGGTGGTTCGTATTAATTTGTTTGCGATAAAAATAATCAGATAACTTTTGAATTGGTAATTCCCATAACTGTCAACATTTCAAGCACAGTGAGTTTTAGATACAAACTGAGGAAAACTGTGCATCAACTTTGAACCTCATTTACTCAGTTCTTATCATTGATAACTTCGAGCACAGTGAGTTTTAGATACAAACTGAGGAAAACTGTGCATCAACTTTGAACCTCATTTACTCAGTTCTTATCATTGATAGCTTCAAGCACAGTGAGTTTTAGATACAAACTGAGGAAAACTGTGCATCAACTTTGAACCTCATTTACTCAGTTCTTATCATTGATAACTTCAAGCAAAGTGAGTTTTAGATACAAACTGAGGAAAACTGTGCATCAACTTTGAACCTCATTTACTCAGTTCTTATCATTGATAACTTCAAGCCATCATCTCATAAAGTACCTCATGAATGTATCGTTGTGCATTTGTTCCTGGCGGTTCATGACGTCATTTCGAATCAATCGGAACCAAATTATTCTGACTTTTGCATTTCAGGTTTTACTGTTTACTTACTTTGTGAGTGTGTGATATTATTTCTCTTATATTACATCATTACATTCTCCATTCATTCTTCCTGCAAGAAGTAATATCAAGGGAAGTTTGAGCTGATTAAAACCGTTCCTTATTTTGTTTGTACCTGATGGGTGCCACAAGTGTCTGTATGACTCTTAGCGTGGAGAGGTGAGGAAGAAACCTTGACCTAATCCCAACTGATTGGAGGACAGCTATTATGCATCCAATCTTCAGAAGCGGCGCGCGCAACGATCCATCAAACTACCGTCCAATTAGTAATACATCCATTACTTGTAATATGATGGAACGACTGATCACAGACCACATCCACGAAACATGGACAAAAAACAACTGGCTCTTTAAAAACCAACATGGCTTCCGAAGAGGATTCTCGTGCGAATCCTCCCTTACAGTTTTCACACAAGAGCTTGCGGAATATTCAGATAAGGGCATTTAGGTCGATGCAATCTTGCTGGACTTCTCAAGAGCATTCGACGTTGTAACTCATAGCCGCCTCCTGCAGAAGTTTTCCGACATCAAAATGAACCATCGAGTTGTCAACTGGGTACAAAACTTCTTGAGCAACAGGATTCAGTCAGTACAAGTTGGGACCACACTGTCTGATGGCATGAGCGTCACCTCTGGAGTGCCTCAAGGTACAGTCCTAGGACCAGCATTATTCATCTGTTTCATCGCGCTAAACATTAGAAGCTCAACAAGATTATTTGCTGACGATTGCATAATATATAAACCAGTAATTTCGCTTGATGATCAGAATATCCTACATGAGGATCTCGACACAATACAGCAATGAGTAGTGAATGACGGTATGAGGTTAGTTGCTTCGAAAACTAACGTTGTAAGTTTCACAAGGAAACGAGTTATTGGAACACATCACAGTCTACATGGAAAAACACTTGGACAATCAGATCCATATGAATATCATGTAGTAACACTCGAGTATAACTTGAGCTTCAATAACCATATGACAAGAATGATCAGTAAAGCAAAGAGAAATCTTCACTTTGTATTGAGAAATTCAAAGGGAAGTCTACCAAGGACTAAAGAGCATGCTTTCCAATGCCTAATCAGACCTCTATTGGAGTATTGTTGTGGAGTGTGGCATCCTATTGGAGTATTGTTATGGAGTGTGGGATCCTATTGGAGTATTGTTGTGGAGTGTGAGATCCTATTGGAGTATTGTTGTGGAGTGTGGGATCCTATTGGAGTATTGTTGTGGAGTGTGGGATCCTATTGGAGTATTGTTGTGGAGTGTGGCATCCTATTGGAGTATTGTTGTGGAGTGTGGCATCCTATTGGAGTATTGTTGTGGAGTGTGGCATCCTATTGGAGTATTGTTGTGGAGTGTGGGATCCTATTGGAGTATTGTTGTGGAGTGTGAGATCCTATTGGAGTATTGTTGTGGAGTGTGGGATCCTATTGGAGTATTGTTGTGGAGTGTGGGATCCTATTGGAGTATTGTTGTGGCGTGTGGGATCCTATTGGAGTATTGTTGTGGAGTGTGGCATCCCATTGGAGTATTGTTGTGGAGTGTGGCATCCTATTGGAGTATTGTTGTGGAGTGTGGGATCCTATTGGAGTATTGTTGTGGAGTGTGGGATCCTATTGGAGTATTGTTGTGGAGTGTGGGATCCTATTGGAGTATTGTTGTGGAGTGTGGGATCCTATTGGAGTATTGTTGTGGAGTGTGGCATCCTATTGGAGTATTGTTGTGGAGTGTGGCATCCTATTGGAGTATTGTTGTGGAGTGTGAGATCCTATTGGAGTATTGTTGTGGAGTGTGGAATCCTATTGGAGTATTGTTGTGGAGTGTGGGATCCTATTGGAGTATTGTTGTGGAGTGTGGGATCCTATTGGAGTATTGTTGTGGAGTGTGGGATCCTATTGGAGTATTGTTGTGGAGTGTGGGATCCTATTGGAGTATTGTTATGGAGTGTGGGATCCTATTGGAGTATTGTTATGGAGTGTGGTATCCTATTGGAGTATTGTTGTGGAGTGTGGGATCCTATTGGAGTATTGTTGTGGAGTGTTGGATCCTATTGGAGTATGGTTGTGGAGTGTGGGATCCTATTGGAGTTTGTTGTGGAGTGTGGCATCCTATTGGAGTATTGTTGTGGAGTGTGGGATCCTATTGGAGTATTGTTGTGGAGTGTGGGATCCTATTGGAGTATTGTTGTGGAGTGTGGGATCCTATTGGAGTATTGTTGTGGAGTGTGGGATCCTATTGGAGTATTGTTGTGGAGTGTGGGATCCTATTGGAGTATTGTTGTGGAGTGTGGGATCCTATTGGAGTATTGTTGTGGAGTGTGGGATACTATTGGAGTATTGTTGTGGAGTGTGGGATCCTATTGGAGTATTGTTGTGGAGTGTGGGATCCTATTGGAGTATTGTTGTGGAGTGTGGGATCCTATTGGAGTATTGTTGTGGAGTGTGGGATCCTATTGAAGTATTGTTGTGGAGTGTTGGATCCTATTGGAGTATTGTTGTGGAGTGTGGGATCCTATTGGAGTATTGTTGTGGAGTGTGGGATCCTATTGGAGTATTGTTGTGGAGTGTGGGATCCTATTGGAGTATTGTTGTGGAGTGTGGGATCCTATTGGAGTATTGTTGTGGAGTGTGGCATCCTATTGGAGTATTGTTGTGGAGTGTGGCATCCTATTGGAGTATTGTTGTGGAGTGTGGGATCCTATTGGAGTATTGTTGTGGAGTGTGAGATCCTATTGGAGTATTGTTGTGGAGTGTGGGATCCTATTGGAGTATTGTTGTGGAGTGTGGGATCCTATTGGAGTATTGTTGTGGAGTGTGGGATCCTATTGGAGTATTGTTGTGGAGTGTGGCATCCTATTGGAGTATTGTTGTGGAGTGTGGCATCCTATTGGAGTATTGTTGTGGAGTGTGGGATCCTATTGGAGTATTGTTGTGGAGTGTGGGATCCTATTGGAGTATTGTTGTGGAGTGTGGCATCCTATTGGAGTATTGTTGTGGAGTGTGGGATCCTATTGGAGTATTGTTGTGGAGTGTGGCATCCTATTGGAGTATTGTTGTGGAGTGTGGCATCCTATTGGAGTATTGTTGTGGAGTGTGGGATCCTATTGGAGTATTGTTGTGGAGTGTGGGATCCTATTGGAGTATGGTTGTGGAGTGTGGGATCCTATTGGAGTATTGTTGTGGAGTGTGAGATCCTATTGGAGTATTGTTGTGGAGTGTGGGATCCTATTGGAGTATTGTTGTGGAGTGTGGGATCCTATTGGAGTATTGTTGTGGAGTGTGCGATCCTATTGGAGTATTGTTGTGGAGTGTGGGATCCTATTGGAGTATTGCTATGGAGTGTGGGATCCTATTGGAGTATTTTTGTGGAGTGTGGCATCCTATTGGAGTATTGTTGTGGAGTGTGGGATCCTATTGGAGTATTGTTGTGGAGTGTGGGATCCTATTGGAGTATTGTTGTGGAGTGTGGGATCCTATTGGAGTATTGTGATGGAGTGTGGGATCCTATTGGAGTATTGTTGTGGAGTGTGGGATCCTATTGAAGTATTGTTGTGGAGTGTTGGATCCTATTGGAGTATTGTTGTGGAGTGTGGGATCCTATTGGAGTATTGTTGTGGAGTGTGGGATCCTATTGGAGTATTGTTATGGAGTGTGGGATCCTATTGGAGTATTGTTGTGGAGTGTGGCATCCTATTGGAGTATTGTTGTGGAGTGTGGCATCCTATTGGAGTATTGTTGTGGAGTGTGGGATCCTATTGGAGTATTGTTGTGGAGTGTGGCATCCTATTGTAGTATTGTTGTGGAGTGTGGGATCTTATTGGAGTATTGTTGTGGAGTGTGGGATCCTATTGGAGTATTGTTGTGGAGTGTGGGATCCTATTGGAGTATTGTTGTGGATTGTGGGATCCTATTGGAGTATTGTTGTGGAGTGTGCGATCCTATTGGAGTAATGTTGTGGAGTGTGAGATCCTATTGGAGTATTGTTGTGGAGTGTGGGATCCTATTGAAGTATTGTTGTGGAGTGTGGCATCCTATTGGAGTATTGTTATGGAGTGTAGGATCCTATTGGAGTATTGTTGTGGAATGTGGAATCCTATTGGAGTATTGTTGTGGAGTGTGGGATCCTATTGGAGTATTGTTGTGGAGTGTGGGATCCTATTGGAGTATTGTTGTGGAGTGTGGGATCCTATTGGAGTATTGTTGTGGAGTGTGGGATCCTATTGGAGTATTGTTGTGGAGTGTGAGATCCTATTGGAGTATTGTTGTGGAGTGTGGGATCTTATTGGAGTATTGTTGTGTAGTGTGGGATCCTATTGGAGTATTGTTGTGGAGTGTGGGATCCTATTGGAGTATTGTTGTGAAGTGTGAGATCCTATTGGAGTATTGTTGTGGAGTGTGGGATCCTATTGGAGTATTGTTGTGGAGTGTGAGATCCCATTGGAGTATTGTTGTGGAGTGTGGGATCCTATTGGAGTATTGTTGTGGAGTGTGGGATCCTATTGAAGTATTGTTGTGGAGTGTGGCATCCTATTGAAGTATTGTTGTGAAGTGTTGGATCCTATTGGAGTATTGTTGTGGAGTGTGGGATCCTATTGGAGTATTGTTGTGGAGTGTGGGATCCTATTGGAGTATTGTTGTGGAGTGTGGGATCCTATTGGAGTATTGTTGTGGAGTGTGGGATCCCATTGGAGTATTGTTGTGGAGTGTGGGATCCTATTGGAGTATTGTTGTGGAGTGTGGGATCCTATTGGAGTATTGTTGTGGAGTGTGGGATCCTATTGGAGTATTGTTGAGGAGTGTGGGATCCTATTGGAGTATTGTTGTGGAGTGTGGGATCCTATTGGTGTATTGTTGTGGAGTGTGGGATCCTATTGGAGTATTGTTGTGGAGTGTGGGATCCTATTGGAGTATTGTTGTGGAGTGTGGGATCCTATTGGAGTATTGTTGTGGAGTGTGGGATCCTATTGGAGTATTGTTGTGGAGTGTGGGATCCTATTGGAGTATTGTTGTGGAGTGTGGGATCCTATTGGAGTATTGTTGTGGAGTGTGGGATCCTATTGGAGTATTGTTGTGGAGTGTGGGATCCTATTGAAGTATTGTTGTGGAGTGTGGCATCCTATTGGAGTATTGTTGTGGAGTGTTGGATCCTATTGGAGTATTGTTGTGGAGTGTGGGATCCTATTGAAGTATTGTTGTGGAGTGTGGCATCCTATTGGAGTATTGTTGTGGAGTGTGGGATCCTATTGGAGTATTGTTGTGGAGTGTGGGATCCTATTGGAGTATTGTTGTGGAGTGTGGGATCCTATTGGAGTATTGTTGTGGAGTGTGAGATCCTATTGGAGTATTGTTGTGGAGTGTGAGATCCTATTGGAGTATTGTTGTGGAGTGTGGGATCCTATTGGAGTATTGTTGTGGAGTGTTGGATCCTATTGGAGTATTGTTGTGGAGTGTGGGATCCTATTGGAGTATTGTTGTGGAGTGTGGGATCCCATTGGAGTATTGTTGTGGAGTGTGGGATTCTATTGGAGTATTGTTGTGGAGTGTGGGATCCTATTGGAGTATTGTTGTGGAGTGTGGGATCCTATTGGAGTATTGTTGTGGAGTGTGGGATCCTATTGGAGTATTGTTGTGGAGTGTGGGATCCTATTGGAGTATTGTTGTGGAGTGTGGGATCCTATTGGAGTATTGTTGTGAAGTGTGGGATCCTATTGGAGTATTGTTGTGGAGTGTGGGATCCTATTGGAGTATTGTTGTGGAGTGTGGGATCCTATTGAAGTATTGTTGTGGAGTGTGGGATCCTGTTGGAGTATTGTTGTGGAGTGTGGGATCCTATTGGAGTATTGTTGTGGAGTGTGGGATCCTATTGGAGTATTGTTGTGGAGTGTGGGATCCTATTGGAGTATTGTTGTGGAGTGTGCGATCCTATTGGAGTATTGTTGTGGAGTGTGGGATCCTATTGGAGTATTGTTATGGAGTGTGGGATCCTATTGGAGTATTTTTGTGGAGTGTGGCATCCTATTGGAGTATTGTTGTGGAGTGTGGGATCCTATTGGAGTATTGTTGTGGAGTGTGGGATCCTATTGGAGTATTGTTGTGGAGTGTGGGATCCTATTGGAGTATTGTTGTGGAGTGTGGGATCCTATTGGAGTATTGTTGTGGAGTGTGGGATCCTATTGAAGTATTGTTGTGGAGTGTGGCATCCTATTGGAGTATTGTTGTGGAGTGTGGGATCCTATTGGAGTATTGTTGTGGAGTGTGGGATCCTATTGGAGTATTGTTATGGAGTGTGGGATCCTATTGGAGTATTGTTGTGGAGTGTGGCATCCTATTGGAGTATTGTTGTGGAGTGTGTCATCCTATTGGAGTATTGTTGTGGAGTGTGGGATCCTATTGGAGTATTGTTGTGGAGTGTGGCATCCTATTGTAGTATTGTTGTGGAGTGTGGGATCCTATTGGAGTATTGTTGTGGAGTGTGGGATCCTATTGGAGTTTTGTTGTGGAGTGTGGGATCCTATTGGAGTATTGTTGTGGATTGTGGGATCCTATTGGAGTATTGTTGTGGAGTGTGCGATCCTATTGGAGTAATGTTGTGGAGTGTGAGATCCTATTGGAGTATTGTTGTGGAGTGTGGGATCCTATTGAAGTATTGTTGTGGAGTGTGGCATCCTATTGGAGTATTGTTATGGAGTGTGGGATCCTATTGGAGTATTGTTGTGGAGTGTGGAATCCTATTGGAGTATTGTTGTGGAGTGTGGGATCCTATTGGAGTATTGTTGTGGAGTGTGGGATCCTATTGGAGTATTGTTGTGGAGTGTGGGATCCTATTGGAGTATTGTTGTGGAGTGTGGGATCCTATTGGAGTATTGTTGTGGAGTGTGAGATCCTATTGGAGTATTGTTGTGGAGTGTGGGATCCTATTGGAGTATTGTTGTGTAGTGTGGGATCCTATTGGAGTATTGTTGTGGAGTGTGGGATCCTATTGGAGTATTGTTGTGGAGTGTGAGATCCTATTGGAGTATTGTTGTGGAGTGTGGGATCCTATTGGAGTATTGTTGTGGAGTGTGAGATCCTATTGGAGTATTGTTGTGGAGTGTGGGATCCTATTGGAGTAGTGTTGTGGAGTGTGGGATCCTATTGAAGTATTGTTGTGGAGTGTGGCATCCTATTGAAGTATTGTTGTGAAGTGTTGGATCCTATTGGAGTATTGTTGTGGAGTGTGGGATCCTATTGGAGTATTGTTGTGGAGTGTGGGATCCTATTGGAGTATTGTTGTGGAGTGTGGGATCCTATTGGAGTATTGTTGTGGAGTGTGGGATCCTATTGGAGTATTGTTGTGGAGTGTGGGATCCTATTGGAGTATTGTTGTGGAGTGTGGGATCCTATTGGAGTATTGTTGTGGAGTGTGGGATCCTATTGGAGTATTGTTGAGGAGTGTGGGATCCTATTGGAGTATTGTTGTGGAGTGTGGGATCCTATTGGTGTATTGTTGTGGAGTGTGGGATCCTATTGGAGTATTGTTGTGGAGTGTGGGATCCTATTGGAGTATTGTTGTGGAGTGTGGGATCCTATTGGAGTATTGTTGTGGAGTGTGGCATCCTATTGGAGTATTGTTGTGGAGTGTGGGATCCTATTGGAGTATTGTTGTGGAGTGTGGGATCCTATTGGAGTATTGTTGTGGAGTGTGGGATCCTATTGGAGTATTGTTGTGGAGTGTGGGATCCTATTGAAGTATTGTTGTGGAGTGTGGCATCCTATTGGAGTATTGTTGTGGAGTGTTGGATCCTATTGGAGTATTGTTGTGGAGTGTGGGATCCTATTGAAGTATTGTTGTGGAGTGTGGGATCCTATTGGAGTATTGTTGTGGAGTGTGGGATCCTATTGGAGTATTGTTGTGGAGTGTGACATCCTATTGTAGTATTGTTGTGGAGTGTGGGATCCTATTGGAGTATTGTTGTGGAGTGTGAGATCCTATTGGAGTATTGTTGTGGAGTGTGAGATCCTATTGGAGTATTGTTGTGGAGTGTGGGATCCTATTGGAGTATTGTTGTGGAGTGTTGGATCCTATTGGAGTATTGTTGTGTAGTGTGGGATCCTATCGGAGTATTGTTGTGGAGTGTGGGATCCCATTGGAGTATTGTTGTGGAGTGTGGGATTCTATTGGAGTATTGTTGTGGAGTGTGGGATCCTATTGGAGTATTGTTGTGGAGTGTGGGATCCTATTGGAGTATTGTTGTGGAGTGTGGGATCCTATTGGAGTATTGTTGTGGAGTGTGGGATCCTATTGGAGTATTGTTGTGGAGTGTGGGATCCTATTGGAGTATTGTTGTGAAGTGTGGGATCCTATTGGAGTATTGTTGTGGAGTGTGGGATCCTATTGGAGTATTGTTGTGGAGTGTGGGATCCTATTGAAGTATTGTTGTGGAGTGTGGGATCCTATTGGAGTATTGTTGTGGAGTGTGGGATCCTATTGGAGTATTGTTGTGGAGTGTGGGATCCTATTGGAGTATTGTTGTGGAGTGTGGGATCCTATTGAAGTATTGTTGTGGAGTGTGGGATCCTATTGGAGTATTGTTGTGGAGTGTGGGATCCTATTGGAGTATTGTTGTGGAGTGTGGGATCCTATTGGAGTATTGTTGTGGAGTGTGGGATCCTATCGGAGTATTGTTGTGGAGTGTGGGATCCTATTGAAGTATTGTTGTGGAGTGTTGGATCCTATTGGAGTATTGTTGTGGAGTGTTGGATCCTATTGGGGTATTGTTGTGGAGTGTGGGATCCTATTGGAGTATTGTTGTGGAGTGTGGGATCCTATTGGAGTATTGTTGTGGAGTGTGGGATCCTATTGGAGTATTGTTGTGGAGTGTGGGATCCTATTGGAGTATTGTTGTGTAGTGTGGGATCCTTTTGGAGTATTGTTGTGGAGTGTGGGATCCTATTGGAGTTTTGTTGTGGAGTGTGGGATCCTATTGGAGTATTGTTGTGGAGTGTGGGATCCTATTGGAGTATTGTTGTGAAGTGTGGGATCCTATTGGAGTATTGTTGTGGAGTGTGGGATCCTATTGGAGTATTGTTGTGGAGTGTGGGATCCTATTGGAGTATTGTTGTGGAGTGTGGGATCCTATTGGAGTATTGTTGTGGAGTGTGGGATCCTATTGGAGTATTGTTGTGGAGTGTGGCATCCTATTGGAGTATTGTTGTGGAGTGTGGGATCCTATTGGAGTATTGTTGTGGAGTGTGGGATCCTATTGGAGTATTGTTGTGGAGTGTGGGATCCTATTGGAGTATTGTTGTGGAGTGTGGGATCCTATTGGAGTATTGTTGTGGAGTGTTGGATCCTATTGGGGTATTGTTGTGGAGTGTGGGATCCTATTGGAGTATTGTTGTGGAGTGTGGGATCCTATTGGAGTGTTGTTGTGTAGTGTGGGATCCTTTTGGAGTATTGTTGTGGAGTGTGGGATCCTATTGGAGTTTTGTTGTGGAGTGTGGGATCCTATTGGAGTATTGTTGTGTAGTGTGGGATCCTTTTGGAGTATTGTTGTGGAGTGTGGGATCCTATTGGAGTTTTGTTGTGGAGTGTGGGATCCTATTGGAGTATTGTTGTGGAGTGTGGGATCCTATTGGAGTATTGTTGTGGAGTGTGGGATCCTATTGGAGTTTTGTTGTGGAGTGTGGGATCCTATTGGAGTATTGTTGTGGAGTGTGGGATCCTATTGGAGTATTGTTGTGAAGTGTGGGATCCTATTGGAGTATTGTTGTGGAGTGTGGGATCCTATTGGAGTATTGTTGTGGAGTGTGGGATCCTATTGGAGTATTGTTGTGGAGTGTGGGATCCTATTGGAGTATTGTTGTGGAGTGTGGGATCCTATTGGAGTATTGTTGTGGAGTGTGGGATCCTATTGGAGTATTGTTGTGAAGTGTGGGATCCTATTGGAGTATTGTTGTGGAGTGTGGGATCCTATTGGAGTATTGTTGTGGAGTGTGGGATCCTATTGGAGTATTGTTGTGGAGTGTGGGATCCTATTGGAGTATTGTTGTGAAGTGTGGGATCCTATTGGAGTTTTGTTGTGGAGTGTGGGATCCTATTGGAGTATTGTTGTGGAGTGTGGGATCCTATTGGAGTATTGTTGTGGATTGTGGGATCCTATTGGAGTATTGTTGTGAAGTGTGGGATCCTATTGGAGTTTTGTTGTGGAGTGTGGGATCCTATTGGAGTATTGTTGTGGAGTGTGGGATCCTATTGGAGTATTGTTGTGGAGTGTGGGATCCTATTGGAGTATTGTTGTGGAGTGTGGGATCCTATTGGAGTATTGTTGTGGAGTGTGGGATCCTATTGGAGTATTGTTGTGGAGTGTGGGATCCTATTGGAGTATTGTTGTGGAGTGTGGGATCCTATTGGAGTATTGTTGTGGAGTGTGGGATCCTATTGGAGTATTGTTGTGGAGTGTGGGATCCTATTGGAGTATTGTTGTGGAGTGTTGGATCCTATTGGGGTATTGTTGTGGAGTGTGGGATCCTATTGGAGTATTGTTGTGGAGTGTGGGATCCTATTGGAGTATTGTTGTGGAGTGTGGGATCCTATTGGAGTATTGTTGTGGAGTGTGGGATCCTATTGGAGTATTGTTGTGGAGTGTGGGATCCTATTGGAGTATTGTTGTGGAGTGTGGGATCCTATTGGAGTATTGTTGTGGAGTGTGGGATCCTATTGGAGTATTGTTGTGGAGTGTGGGATCCAGCACACACCATGTCATTAGTCAATATGATCGATGCAGTACAGAGGAAGGCAGCAAGATATAAGCCATGTGATGGAGAGACTAAAGTGGGAGCCTTTGTAGGCAAGACGACGCCGAGTCGTAATACGAACAATCCACAAAATAATCTCCGGAAAACCAGCGTGGGAGGAACTTGAAAGAATGACGCAAAAAGCTACTTACTTTACCAGGACTGATCATAAACAAGAGCTCAAATTGAAGAGATACAATACAAATATGGGACTTTTTTCATTCCTGGGAAGAACTACACGCCTTTGGAACAAATTACCATCAAATAAAATGACCAGCTACCCTAAATTCCAAAACTTGGAAAATATTATTGGAAAATTAACAAATTTGAAGTACATTATCATGTCAATTACTACATTACTACATTACTTATTATTACCACCAGTCTGCAACCACCAGGGGCGTGACACAACTACATTACGAAATGTATTTATTGTGTAGTTGTCCCAAAGTTGTTATTAATAAATGAAATTGAAAATTAAAATTGAAATTGGAAGCGGTCGTGGCCCTTATTGTGGGAACCATCCCGGCATTAGCCTATACTACAGTGGGAAACCACGAGAAACCCTTGCAATGATGGGCGGTGGTGGGGATCGAACCTGGTCCGATATGTTCCTTCACCTCACAGATCACATGAAGCTAGTGAGTTAACTACTCAGCTACATTTGCCGGTAATGTATATACTGTCATTAGGTGAGCTTAGAGAAGATTTCCACTCCATATGCCAAAAAAATGGTCTTCGTTCGCATGTTGTTGTTGTTTTTTTGTAATTTTGTACGCGGCATAGAGTCTACAGGTCAGGAGAAAAAAATGAAATTGAAATTTGTTCAACACTTTCGAAACTTTCAACAACTTGGTGTCACTTACACCAGAATCAGTGTGGGATTGTTTCTCAAAAAAATTAATTCAACAATTTTTCCGGAAAAATTTCAAAGTTCGGTGAATCCTCATAATATAAGCCGGATGGAAAATACTTGGAATATTGAAATTTTTCAAAAGCTTTTAGATTCCCACTGAATATTGAAAACACCCTCATACATATTTGCAGAGCCATTCACAACAATCGAATGATAAATAACAACGGAAACACAATAAAAGTGTACATTTTATTGAAGGTTGGGATCAATTGGATTTGCAAAGTGTATTTACGACAGGTTGCAGCACTATAAATATCAACAAGTTGCAGGTGAGGTTTTTGAACGTCTGAAGTTATCCAAGGTCTGTAGTTGAAGATCGAGCCGACAGAATATTCAAAGTTCTAGATTTCCCCGTTCTAAGCTCATCTCACAACCCATATTCCGCGTTTTCCTATAGTTTATACAGAATATTATCATCATTGTCCCAACCTTTTTTGAGATGATGGTTCCTGAAAGTATGTGATTGTACATGTCGAATGGTCCCACACTTGTTCCCTCAGGACTTTCCATGAGAGCCTTCACACATGAGCAGCATCACTCCTTCTCTTGAGGTTGCATCATCTGGAATAATCGTCAATAGACCATTTTCGAAATGAATGAGCCATCTAGCGGCAACCTTTGAACTAGAACGGGATATTATTACCCGAGTTCGAAAAACCTACGCTGCCAATGCTATTTAGCACGTTTGATTTAAATATATTATTGTGCGTTATTAACGTATTAAGTTATAATGTGATAGTAGTTTCAACATCTATATGTTCACTATATACTGAGAGATCCACACACTGTCAGAGTAGCAAGATGAAAGATAATGCTAGTTATATATCTCGATGCCTTGCCTCTAACTCTGTGGATAAGGCCGACTTTTTGAACAGTACTAAAACTCCCAGAATGCAATACCAGCGATCTCAGCTGCTAGGAGGCGGGACGCGCCTGCGCATTGCATAATGATCTCGGCTGCTAGGAGGCGGGACGCGCCTGCGCATTGAATTATGAAAATGGTCTAAATCAATACACGAAACAGCTAGTTCCATTATCAGCCGGACCACTCGACTCAATTCATGCATCCTAATTGATTTGTGTTGAGAAAAGTTATTCCCCGAAAGAAGTTTTTCTTTCTTTCATAACATTGCTATAGAATATCGAGAGAATTGTCTGCATGGGAAGAGGCTTACCATCATTCATTCTCATTTTATCGCCCTTTTTTTCAAACACAGCTTCTCTGTTTCGATCTTTGAGGTAAACGGAGAATACTATTTCCAACAGTGATAATTATTTTATCAACTCCTTCAAAATGTTGACAAATGAAAGTATATCCTCCTCTTCATTACAGATACCCCAATACCATCCATATTAGCCGGGGCTATATTAGTGCGTGCGCAGTTGACCCAACATGCGCAGTTGACCCAACATGCGCAGTCGACCCAACATGCGCAGTTGACCCTAATATGCGCAGTTCTATACTTGAAAATTTCAGCTCTTGATTTCAATTTGCGCAGTTGTAAAATTCAGTCCATGAATGATAATGCACTAGTAATACTAATAATGCACTATGAAGCAACAGCCGAATGCTGGGCTTCCAAACCTGCGTTATTCGCTAAGCGGTTTTCTAAGCCACCATGATGATAAAACGACCAATCAGTGAAGAGAGTGACGCGATTTCTGATTGTTGAGCTCGCCTCAATTCCACCGCCTTGCGAGAGCGAAACGCAAATCGCGTTCATGGAACATATTCCCCCACATATTCCCAAATACAGTAATAGACTATGAGCTAGTTATCGAAATCATCCCCCCCCCCCCTCGGCGGCGGAAGGTTTGAGAATGGTTTCTCATGGATTTTTGTACGCTCTTTCCATTTCTGCTTGTTGGATGCTCGAAAGCCGATGGGTTTGGCTTCCAGGGGCGTCCAAACCTTGATCAAGTGTTTGACTCAGTGCAAGAATCATCAAGTTAACCTTGTATAATGGAACAATTTTGAGTGAAAATCGATGAGTTTCCATAGAAATTTGAATTTTGAACAAAGTGTGTTGAAAAAAAATCGAAAATGGATCGCCATTTCGGAAGAATATCATAAGTAATGAATTTGGTGAAAATTTGTTTTAGATGCAATATTGGCCACCCTTTTTTGAAGGCCATAGTTTAAAAGATATTTTCTGAGAGAATATTGCACACCCATTGTTTTCATCCCTGTTGAATTATCGACATTATGTAGGTTTGACTTCCAGGGTTGTCCAAACTTGGATCAAATTTTCGAATTGGGTGAAAAATTAACATTCATCAGGAGTGTGAAGTCGAGTAATTTCGAGAATAAAACAACATATTCTGATTGAAATTTTGATTCAAAAGCGATTCCCACTGAAAAAAAAAATTCGCTGGCATTTTGAATATACGTCACAAGTGATGAATGTGGTGAAAAACATATTATGGGCAATATTGGACACCCTTTTCTGAAGACAGAAGTTATAAGAGTGTTTTCTGAGAGAATATTGTACACTCTGTTCATTCATACTTGTTGGAATATCGACGAACCATGGGTTTGACTTCTAGGGATGTCCAAACTCGGGTCAAATTTTTGAATTTGATAAAAAAAATGAAGTCAAGTATATAGTTTGAAGTCGAGTTATTCTGAGCACAGAACAACATAGTCTGACTGAAAATTTGATTTCAAATGAATTTGTATTCTGAAAAATTATAAATTCGCCGTCATTTTGGAAATACGTCAAAAGTAATGAATCTGGTGAAAATTTGTTTCAGAAGCAATATTGGCTACTTTTTTGGGGGGCGAAAGTTTTGAAAGTGTATTCTGAAAGAATATTGTACATTCTGTTCATTTATGCCTGTTGGATTGATAAAATTTCTTGGGTCTAGATTCCAGGAGCGTTCAATTTGATAGGTGATTTCTCTATTTTCTCATCCATTTTTTTGTTTCATCATGTATTTTTTTGGTCATGCCCATTGAAATGCTACATATATAAATATTGAGATGTTATCGATTATGATATCTCCATTGATGAAATACATATCCGATTGAAAAAAATAATGATAACACTTGCTATTTTTGAAAAATAAGATGCACATATTTTAAGCATACTATAATCATCATCTATTTTTAATGAATTGTTAAATTGAGGAAAATGAGAAACTCTAAAATAAATAATAATCTATAATAATTTTTTTATCTAAAATAATAATTCTTGCTTATGCGAAAATGTTTCAACGATATGTCAGTGTGGCCCGTGGTCGATGTTGAATGTGTTGAACATGTTGAAGGCGTGAAATATACCGCTGTTCCATGGAAATGGATGGAAATCAGTAAATGGTGAGCTCATAATGAAATGGACTGAATGTGATGTATTTGAATTGAACTGGTGGACTTGTTGCATGGGTCGTTGATAACAGATGAGGAAGATGTTGGCGGAGACCTTGCAGAGGTAGACGATTCACTTATTGGAGACGAGGAAGTGTCCCTCTGACTTGATAACAATTATAACTTTTTGTGTTTCCCTCTAAATAAGATTGATGCAATGATTGGTAGTTCATGAAGTCTCAGTTCGTTAGTGTAAAGGCCCATTCACATTTTACAACAAAAATTAGGAGTAAACTTAGCATTAACAGTAGTGCAATTATTTGGTAGTTATTCACAACTACAATTTGGCAGTAAGAATCAGCCAATGAAATGGCTTGTTCACATCAGAAGTTTATCTGCTTTATCTTCCTCTGTGCAATTATGTGTAGTTTTCAGGTGAAGCTAGAAGTAGATGTGGTAGGCCCTAATATAATTTATTCCCTCGAAACTCAATTGTAATATCATGGATACAATTAAAAGTGTGGCACAAAAAATGGCGAATTAAATGGGGATATATTCAAGACAGCCTGCAGACATCGTCCGAACGACAGACGCCTGCGGCACGCCGAACGTTCACCCAAATCTGATTGGTTAGTGCGTATGTAAGAATCAAGAGCAAGATCTGAAGTTTGCAAACCTTGCTGTTCACTACAATCGTTAGTGCTAATGCGTCGCATTGCGAAAGGGATGCATGAGGGTTCTAAAACAAATATTGCTGCTGATGCCAAGTTTACTCCTAATTTTGGTTGTGAATGGGCCTTTGGGGTTCAAAGACGGGTCGACAGCAAGTCATTTTGCGCCTGTGTTCATGCCTGTGTATTTTGCCAAAGTTGACGACGTTTGTGATGGTTTTAAGCATATGGAGGAGAAGGGGAAGAAAGAGAAAAGTAAGAGATGACGGAAAGAAGACGATAGATGAAGAGGAAAGTGACAAGACAATGGAATCAAATAGAATACAAACGCAAGGCTCGGTACTCCCTTCATATACTTCGATCATCATTGAGACGTTCCGAACTTGGTCTGTACCCTCATCCCAGGCCTTATCGCCTTGGGTGACCATTTGGGAGCGAATAAATTGTTCCCGGCGTCAGCTCTGGAGCTACTCAACCCCCCTCACCAAAATAATCAAGAGGTGCCGCTCCTAAACTGGCTCAATGATTTGACCTCTGCCGTAATTTAGCAACAATGATCGTATATGGAGTATTTTATATCAATAAATGATCATGAAATGTAAATTCTGTCATTGTTCATCTTCTCTGTAGCAATAATCACACAAAATTATGATCATTGCTATTGATAATTTTATTGCCGTTTCAAAAATGTTGAACAGAGACATTTCATTACAAACAAAGTTTGATTCAATGCAGTGATGTAGATAGGCCTAATGAAAACACAACTCGTTTACAGAAGCAATTTTCTTTGAGATATGAACATCATTCTGAAATGAATCCACCATTTCCGATATCGAAGAGTAATTGGAAGGAATCGTATGATAAACTCCATAAGCATTCACTTTCAGAACTTTCGCGATGCGATTTTCTTATCCATAATTACTCCAATTCCATCACTTCTTAATTTTTTCAAAATGACGAATATCATTTTGTCAAACTGAGTGTATTCATCTGATAAAACTTCGGTAATAATGAAGACTATGATTCCCAATATCAAATATTCTCACAATGTTTCATGTTGAAACGACTAAATTTGAGATGATGCAAATTGACAAGCGTTTGGACACCCCTGGAAGCCAAATCCACCAACGTGATTCAATATAACAAGCAGAAATAGAAATATCATTCCATATTCATCCAAAATTTACTTTCATAATTTTCTCCTCTGTAGGAGGAAAGGTGTCAAAACCAATTCTTGTCAAATTCATGGCTTGCGGAGTATTTTCAGAATGGCTGCTGATTTTTCATTTTTTCTCACTGAATTATGTATATAATCAAAATGAATGATAATTCAGATGAAAAAAATGCCTGAAATCACCTTTTTTCTCACTCCCAAAACCTTCTTCTGTTTGACAAAATCAATTTTTACAGACAAGTTTGGACGCCCCTGAAAGTCAAACTCCCCGGCTTTTGAGCATCCGATCAGCATAACGCTGCCTTGGTACTTATTTGTCTCATATCCATTTTTCGGATTTTCGGTGTTGGATGTTGTATAATATTTTCCAAGGCTGTTTGTCCTATATCCGTCATTCTTTGCGAATCAGGTGACTCTCGCGTGTTACATCGAATACTTTTGTGTCCTACATCAGTTAATTTGGCCTTCTAATCCCCGGAATATAGTATACAGCATCTCACTCCAAAAATGCAAAAAATGGATATAGGACAAATAAGTACCAAGGCAGCGATAAATAGAAAGATCGTACCATATTCTTTCAACTTATTCACCTAAAATTTCCGCCCCCATCGAAGAAAAGGCAAGATTGAGTCAAGAACAAATTTCCGTCAAATTCATGACTTGTGACGTATTTTCAAAATAGCTGCTAATTCTCCTCTTTTTTTCTCTGAAATATGTTCATAATTGAAATTATCATGAACTCAAATGAATTTTTGTCTGATATAACTGTTATTCTCACTCACAATAACATGTTTTGTTTTACAAAATCAAATTTTTTACCAAAACTCTGGGCGCCCCTGGGAGCCAAACCCACTGGCTTTTGAGCAACCAACAAGCATGAATAGGAAGATCATACCATAATCTTTCAACATATATTCTTAAAATTCCTTCCCCCATAGAAGAAAAGGCAAGATTGAGTCAAAAACAAATTTCCGTCAAATTCACGACTTGTGACGTATTTTCAAAATGGCTACTAATTCTCCTCTTTTTTTCTCTGAATTATGTTCATGATTGAAATGACTATGAATTCGAATGATATTTTGTCTGATATCACTCTTTTCTCACTCTCAAAAACATGTTTTGTTTTACCAAATCAAATTTTTCACCAAACTTTGGACGCCCCTGGAAGCCAAACCCACCGGCTTTCGAGCATCCAACAAGCAAAATTGGAAAGAACGTAAAAAATGCCATTAGAAACTATTCTCAAACCTCCCGCTGCCGAGGGGGGAGGGGGGGTATATGTTGGCTCAAAGTCTATAACAAGATACTTTAAAAAACAAAGTTTTTCAAAAAAACTCCCTTCGGGGCAGTAATGGAGGGGCCCTCCCCCCCCCCCCCTCCCTCTCTCCATAAGTATCCGCGCGGAACTTACCTCTTCATATAATTGATTTTGCCATATGCGTAGTTCTACATGTTCACTTGTATAACCATGCACTGCATATTAGTGGGAAAGACATCCTCCCAGTGTCCAGCAATTGTAATGATTTCCTCTCAGGTATCACTGGTGATTGGTGTTGGTGTTCACTGAGCCAAGTTGTTCTTCTGTAGCAGTAGCTTGTATGCGATAAGCCATCTCGGTTTGAATGACAGACAAGGTCTATAGATGGACTTGAGCAGCGAGAGACTCAGGTCGATGATCAACCAAACTAGGAGAGCACGTGGTGAATGCGCTGTCAGCTGAGTGACTCGTCTACACATCTTGATTTTCAAGCTATCATTCACATCATTCCATTATCATGACTCATAGCACTGCAATCTGTACATTAATTTTATGAATAAACTTTAATGAACTCAATATTTTGAATTTTTTCAATCCAATCATTCATTTTTTTGAAAATGACCGATTCACGTTTCTTCTAAGTTGATAGAAACCAGAGTCGATAAAGCAGTTCTACCCTACAGGGGGGTTTAGAACTGCTTTATCGACTCTGATGGAACATATCATGTATAATGCGGGACTTGCGTCGTGAGAGCTTAGAAGTATAGGAATCTAGAATGAAAAATGACTTATTAGCTCAATCTACATCCACAGACCTTGGATAACTTCAAACGTTTGAGAACCCCAATTATGTTACGGCCTATCCATTTCATCCATAATTGTATTATATTTCAATATTAATTGGTGACACTTGTTGCTATAGATTTAATAGATTTCATTGATGTTGAAATGTGTTTTAAATACGTTTTCTTCGTTATTTCTCATCGGATTGTTGCAAAAATCTCTGAAAATGTGTTTAATGTTTTCAACACATTCAGTGAAAATTTTAGAGCTCTTGAAGAATTCTTGTTCTTTCAAGTATTTTTCCTCTGGGTTAATATGATGGGGATTTTTCAAACTTACCGATATTTTTTCCGAAGAAACCGGTGAACCGATTTCTGTGAAGAACCAACTCAGCCTATTCTCGTGATACACCAATTGTAAACAACGTTTCAAGTTACTTGTTTTTTCCCTGACCTGTATGCCGCGTACAAAATTACAATCCCCCCCACAAAAAAACGGAGCCCAATTTTTTCGGTATATGGCATGGGAGTCTTCGCTACGCTCATCTAACAATCTGTGAGAATCCATTTCAATTCAATGGGATTGAAAAATGAAGATTCTACTCAATGTTATTCTTATGGGCATTCAAGGATGTTTTCCGAAACACCTGTCGGAACGATTGTTCTTAAAACCACTCGGGATATTCTGGAATGACGTCAGCAATATCCGAAGAGAATCCAGAGAGAGTCCAGAAAGAGTCCAAAGACAGTCCAGAGACAGTTCAGAGAGAGACCAGAAAGAGTCCAGAGACAGTCCAGAGACAGTCCAGAGACAGTCCAGAGACAGTTCAGAGAGAGACCAGAAAGAGTCCAGAGACAGTACAGATACAGTCCAGAGACAGTCCAGAGAGAATCCAGAGAGAGAGACCAGAAAGAGCCCAAAGAGAGTCCAGAGAGAGTCCAGAGAGAATTCAGAGGAAGTCCAGAGACAGTCCAGAGAGAATTCAGAGGAAGTCCAGAGACAGTCTAGAGAGAGTCCAGAGAGAATCCAGAGAAAATCTGGGATCTCAGGGTGTATTTCTTTACCCAACCACAAGTGTCAATGAACTAACCGTCCTTCTTTGACTGCTATGGCGGGCGGCCAACAGCCAGGTACGTACCATTACGGAACGCCTTTGTGACGTAGTACTTATTTGGTGCGAATCACAGTGAAAAATTCAAAATAGATAAACGATATTTATTTTATGTCACATGTGGTATTTTAACATGAATATCTATCGATAAAACAATATGTATTTGTATCATGTTCCCTTCACCTTGGATCCCCTAACGACGTCCCTATAGATCTGTGGATACTTGAACTACCAGCAAGCTGATGACGTAATCACCCAAGGGTTCACTTTTGTTTATTCGACGGCCAATCTTCTTCCTTGCCGCAAGTAGGTCAGTGTACATCAGGCCATTCGACTGTTCGAGTCTGTGATTTACTGCCCCCCCCCCTCCCCCCCCCCCCTCTCCCCACCAGGCGTCCTGGGCGTCGGGTGGCCAGACCCGACGCCCAACCAGTGCGGCGTCTGCTAGACGGACGCCTGCGACGTTGCCGAACTGCCGGCGTCGCTAGGCGTCGTTCTTCTCGCCGTGTGGATGGACAGGGCTGTTTGGGGAGATGATCGACTTCATCCCACGGGCTGAACTCGCATCAAGTCCTGCAAAACAAACAGCTGTGCATGTAACTCTTCTCGCGGGGCGAGATACAGGATAGATTTCCTCCAGCTGGGAAGAAGAAGATGAGTCCTGGGTCAGAGTCTTCCTCGGCAACAGCTCCAACTGAAGCAGGACCTCGAAGAGCAAACGGTCACATTGGAACATTGTCTCACGGAGATCAGAAGAGTCAGACCACGGCGAGATTCGATCTGGCAACCTCCAGTTTCAGAACAGAGCCTGCTACATCCTGATAGACACAAAACAAACACGGAAAAACTTCCGGTGGTACAATTCTCAACAGGCGTTTGTCCCAACTGGTACGATTCTAAGCTGGCATTTGTCTCAACTGGTACGATTCTAAGCTGGCATTTGTCTCAACTGATACGATTCTAAGCTGGCATTTGTCTCAACTGATACGATACTCAACTGGCATTTGTCTCAACTGGTACGATTCTAAGCTGGCATTTGTCTCAACTGATACGATACTCAACTGGCATTTGTCTCAACTGGTACGATTCTCAGCTGGCATTTGTCCCAACTGGTACGATTCTGAGCTGGCATTTGTCTCAACTGATACGATATTCAACAGGCATTTGTCTCAACTGGTACGATTCTCAGCTGGCATTTGTCCCAACTGGTACGATTCTAAGCTGGCATTTGTCTCAACTGATACGATACACAACTGGCATTTGTCTCAACTGGTACGATTCTCAGCTGGCATTTGTCTCAACTGGTACGATACTCAACTGGCATTTGCCTCAATTGATACGATACTCAACTGGCATTTGTCTCAATTGATACGATACTCAACTGGCATTTGTCTCAAATGATACGATACTCAACTGGCATTTGTCTCAGATGATACGATACTCAACTGGCATTTGTCTCAAATGATACGATAATCAACAGGCATTTGTCTCAATTGATACGATACTCAACTGGCATTTGTCTCAATTGATACGATACTCAACTGGCATTTGTCTCAAATGATACGATACTCAACTGGCATTTGTCTCAAATGATACGATACTCAACTGGCATTTGTCCCAACTGGTACGATTCTGAGCTGGCATTTGTCTCAACTGATACGATATTCAACAGGCATTTGTCTCAACTGGTACGATTCTCAGCTGGCATTTGTCCCAACTGGTACGATTCTAAGCTGGCATTTGTCTCAACTGGTACGATTCTCAGCTGGCATATATCTCAACTGGTACGATTCTCAGCTGGCATTTGTCTCAACTGGTACGATACTCAACTGGCATTTGTCTCAATTGATACGATACTCAACTGGCATTTGTCTCAAATGATACGATACTCAACTGGCATTTGTCTCAAATGATACGATACTCAACTGGCATTTGCCTCAATTGATACGATACTCAACTGGCATTTGTCTCAAATGATACGATACTCAACTGGCATTTGACCCAAATGATACGATAATCAACAGGCATTTGCCTCAATTGATACGATACTCAACTGGCATTTGTCTCAATTGATACGATACTCAACTGGCATTTGTCTCAAATGATACGATACTCAACTGGCATTTGTCTCAAATGATACGATAATCAACAGGCATTTGTCTCAATTGATACGATACTCAACTGGCATTTGTCTCAATTGATACGATACTCAACTGGCATTTGTCTCAAATGATACGATACTCAACTGGCATTTGTCTCGAATGATACGATACTCAACTGGCATTTGTCCCAACTGGTACAATTCTGAGCTGGCATTTGTCTCAACTGATACGATATTCAACAGGCATTTGTCTCAACTGGTACGATTCTCAGCTGGCATTTGTCCCAACTGGTACGATTCTAAGCTGGCATTTGTCTCAACTGGTACGATTCTCAGCTGGCATTTGTCCCAACTGGTACGATTCTAAGCTGGCATTTGTCTCAACTGGTACGATTCTCAGCTGGCATATATCTCAACTGGTACGATTCTCAGCTGGCATTTGTCTTAATTGATACGATACTCAACAGGCATTTGTCTCAATTGATACGATACTCAACTGGCATTTGTCTCAATTGATACGATACTCAACTGGCATTTGTCTCAAATGATACGATACTCAACTGGCATTTGTCTCAAATGATACGATACTCAACAGGCATTTGTCTCAACTGGTACGATTCTGAGCTGGCATTTGTCTCAACTGATACGATATTCAACAGGCATTTGTCTCAAATGATACGATACTCAACAGGCATTTGTCCCAACTGGTACGATTCTGAGCTGGCATTTGTCTCAACTGGTACGATTCTCAGCTGGCATATATCTCAACTGGTACGATTCTCAGCTGGCATTTGTCTCAATTGATACGATACTCAACAGGCATTTGTCTCAATTGATACGATACTCAACTGGCATTTGTCTCAATTGATACGATACTCAACTGGCATTTGTCTCAAATGATACGATACTCAACTGGCATTTGTCTCAAATGATACGATACTCAACAGGCATTTGTCTCAAATGATACGATAATCAACAGGCATTTGTCTCAATTGATACGATACTCAACTGGCATTTGTCTCAAATGATACGATAATCAACAGGCATTTGTCTCAATTGATACGATACTCAACTGGCATTTGTCTCAATTGATACGATACTCAACTGGCATTTGTCTCAAATGATACGATACTCAACTGGCATTTGTCTCAAATGATACGATACTCAACAGGCATTTGTCTCAACTGGTACGATTCTGAGCTGGCATTTGTCTCAACTGATACGATACTCAACTGGCATTTGTCTCAAATGATACGATACTCAACAGGCATTTGTCCCAACTGGTACGATTCTGAGCTGGCATTTGTCTCAACTGATACGATATTCAACAGGCATTTGTCTCAACTGGTACGATTCTCAGCTGGCATTTGTCCCAACTGGTACGATTCTAAGCTGGCATTTGTCTCAACTGGTACGATTCTCAGCTGGCATTTGTCTCAACTGGTACGATTCTCAGATGGCATTTGCCTCAATTGATACGATACTCAACTGGCATTTGTCTCAATTGATACGATACTCAACTGGCATTTGTCTCAAATGATACGATAATCAACAGGCATTTGTCTCAATTGATACGATACTCAACTGGCATTTGTCTCAATTGATACGATACTCAACTGGCATTTGTCTCAAATGATACGATACTCAACTGGCATTTGTCTCAACTGGTACGATTCTCAGCTGGCATTTATCTCAATTGATACGATTCTGGGTGGCATTTGTCTCGACTGGTATGATTCTGAACTGGCATTTCTCTCAACTGGTACGATTCTGAACTGGCATTTGTATCAACTGATACGATTCTGAGCTGACATTTGTCTCAACTGGTACGATTCTAAACTAGCATTTGTCTGAACTGATACGATACTCAACTGGCATTCGTCTCAACTGATACGATTCTGAGCTGGCATTTGTCTCGACTGATACGATTCTGAACTGGCATTTGTCTCAACTGGTACGATACTCAACAGGCATTTGTCTCAACTGGTACGATTCTGAACTGGCATTTGTCTCAACTGGTACGATTCTGAGCTGGAATTTGCCGCAACTGATACGATTCTGAGCTGGCATTTGTCTCAACTGATACGATACTCAACTGGCATTTGTCTCATCTGGTACGATTCTGAGCTGGCATTTGTCTCGACAGCTACGATTCTGAGCTGGCATTTGTCTCAACTGGTACGATTCTGAACTGGCATTTGTCTAACTGGTACGATTCTGAGCTGGCATTTGTCTCAACTGGTACGATTCTGAGCTGGAATTTTTCTCAACTGGTACGATTCTGAGCTGGCATTTGTCTCAACTGGTACGATTCTGAACTGGCATTTGTCTCGACTGGTACGATTCTCAGCTGGCAATTGTCTCAACTGGTACGATACTCAACAGGCATTTGTCTCAACTGGTACGATTCTGAGCTGGCATTTGTCTCAACTGGTACGATTCTGAACTGGCATTTGTCTCAACTGATACGATTCTGAGCTGGCATTTGTCTCAACTGGTACGATTCGAAACTGGCATTTGTCTCAACCGATACGATACTCAACTGGCATTTGTCTCAACTGATAAGATTCTGAACTGGCATTTGTCTCAACTGTTACGATTCTGAGCTGGCATTTGTATCGACAGGTACGATTCTGAACTGGCATTCTTATCGACAGGTACGATTCTGAACTGGCATTTGTCTGGATTGAAACGATTCACAACCTGCACCATTCCAGGCTCATGCTTTGAACGACGTCTCGATCAAAACTCTGACAACAGGTGAACGTCTGGCAACAGGTAAACGTCTGGCACCAGGTGAACGTCTGGCACCAGGTGAACGTCTGGCAACAGGTGAACGTCTGGTAACAGGTGAACGCCTGGCAACAGGTGGACGTCTGGCAACAGGTGAAGTCTGGCAACAGGTGAACGTCTGGCAACAGGTGAACGTCTGGCAACAGGTGAACGTCTGGCAACAGGTGAACGTCTGGCAACAGGTGAAGTCTGGCAACAGGTGAACGTCTGACACCAGGTGAACGCCTGGCAACAGGTGAACGTCTGGCAACAGGTGAAGTCTGGCAACAGGTGAACGTCTGGCAACAGGTGAACGTCTGGCAACAGGTGAACGTCTGGTAACAGGTGAACGCCTGGCAACAGGTGAACGTCTGGCAACAGGTGAAGTCTGGCAACAGGTGAACGTCTGGCAACAGGTGAACGTCTGGCAACAGGTGAACGTCTGGCAACAGGTGAACGTCTGGCAACAGGTGAACGTCTGGCAACAGGTAAACGTCTGGCAACAGGTGAACATCTGGCAACAGGTGAACGTCCGGCAACAGGTGTACGTCTGGCAACAGGTGAACGTATGGCAACAGGTGAACGTCTGGCAAGAAGTAAACGTCTGGCAACAGGTGAACATCTGGCAACAGGTGGACGTCTGGCAACAGGTGAACGTCTGACAACAGGTGGATGCCTGGCAACAGGTGGACGTCTGGCAACAGGTGAACGTCTGGCAACAGGTGAACTTCTGGCAACAGGTGAACGTCTGGCAACAGGTGAACGTCTGGCAACAGGAGAACGCCTGGCAACAGGTGAACGTCTGGCAACAGGTGAATGTCTAGCAACAGGTGAACGTCTGGCAACAGGTAAACGTCTGGCAACAGGTGAACGTCTGGCAACAAGTGAGCGTCTGGCAACAGGTGAACGTCTGGCACAGGTAAACGTCTGGCAACAGGTGAACGTCTGGCAACAAGTGAGCGTCTGGCAACAGGTGAACGTCTGGCAACAGGTGAACAACTGGCAACAGGTGAACGTCTGGCAACAGGTGTACGTCTGGCAACCGGTGTACGTCTGGCAACAGGTTAACGTCTGGCAAAAGGTGAACGTCTGACAACAGGTGAACGTCTGGCAACAGGTGAACGTCTGGCAACAGGTGAATATATATATATATATATATATATATATATATATATATATATATATATATATATATATATATATATATATATATATATATATATATATATATATATATATATATATATATATATATATATATATATATATATATATATATATATATATATATATATATATATATATATATATATATATATATATATATATATATATATATATATATATATATATATATATATATATATATATATATATATATATATATATATATATATATATATATATATATATATATATATATATATATATATATATATATATATATATATATATATATATATATATATATATATATATATATATATATGGATATATATGTATATATATATATATATATATATATATATATATATATATATATATATATATATATATATATATATATATATATATATATATATATATATATATATATATATATATATATATATATATATATATATATATATATATATATATATATATATATATATATATATATATATATATATATATATATATATATATATATATATATATATATATATATATATATATATATTGTCACGAAGATACGTATCTCTATGGCCACTCACCTGAGACCCCTAGACCTTTTACCCTCTATCCTTCTTGCCTCTGTACGTGTATGCGCAATTCCACACCTATACCTCAGTTCCATCATAGGCCACCACAGTGTCTATTCCCGTCAACCCTGGAACCCGCTAGCCTCATAACATCTACGCTAAGCGGGTAGCCTACCTAGAACCCGGCGGGAGTGCGCATGCGCAGAACTGGGTACTACCGATGGCCGGGTGGGTAGCGACTTCTAATGAGAGTCTGATCTGGGAGTTGATCTAAGTGATTCAAGGGAGACAGGTGATCACGACAGACCCCGAAG
>OZ023332.1:5434398-5444398 GCA_964007535.1 Brachyptera risi
CCATTAGGTTGACAGGGGGATGGGGAAGGTCAATTGAAGGTTATACAGTTTCACCATAAAGTTGACTACGAGGGATGAAAAATGTCATCTCATATTCGGAACAGATCCATCTTAGAACATCACCTTAAGACCTAGCTGTTCACGTAATACAATTGTCGCAATGCTCAATGTGTAGTGTTGGCTTGTCGTTAGGTTGGTTTAGTCGTAATAGGATATTTCTATCTCGAACCAAACTTTGATTACCCAAACCACTGTGTCTTATTGTGAATTGTAACTTGAAGACGCCTGAACACTAGTACTAAGCATTACGACAAATGTGGACGTAGCAAAGCATGATGTGCTTCTGTATCCAGAATAGAGGGAATACGATTTTTCAAAATATCGAAAACAGTTTCTCTTCAGTGTGACAACAGTGGAAGACCTTATTTGAAGTAACTGTATTGGAGGTAAAAAAAATCGAAAACATTCCGGGACATAATTTTTTGTTCTGTTTGTAATTCAGATTGTTTTCCGTCCTCCCCTCCAAACGTCAGGGGGGCGTGCATGGACAGAATATTTTCCAAACATTCTACTCGTATCCGCAAAGCCAGGTTCACAATCGAGATAGTGATTATGGAATATGGTAGAAGGAATAAGGAAGGAAATAAATCAATTTCTTATGACTATTCCTTATAACAGCAAAATTCTAACAGCAAAAAAATACAGCATAGCAGAATACTCAATTCTTCTAACGTAGTTCTCAGTGACATACAGTTCTGTAAAAGTCATCACGCTGGTAGATTCTGATCTTTTCTTCCTAGAACGGGTCGAGTAGAGCCCTACCGTACAGCAGCCGCTCAGGAAGCCATAGCAGGTGACGAAAACTATTGAAATACATTGCTTCATATTAATCATTATAAGACAACCATCTTACGTTCCTATTATAAGTTTATTTTTTATTTTCTGCATGTCACAGTCGTCATTACTGAATACAAATTTCTTTCAATTTGTATATGTGTGAGATGCTATATAGAAGTTGAAAGATCGCTAAATTTCTTCGCATTTTTGTCAAAATGTAAGCCTTGAATAATATTGCTCGAAATCATTTAAAACACTCCAATATTTTTATTTTGAATATACTTTTTTGTAATGGAAGGTTCATAGATTGTGGTGGTATTAAATAATTTGTATTAGCTTCAAAGGTGTGCCGTGTAGAGCAGATCTAGTTCAGTGCTTTTGGCCGTTCATAAAAAAATGGCGGCAAGGAAGTTAGAACTGACATGACGATGTGTAGGATCTACATCATAGATCTCGAATGCCCGGGGCATTTCCGTGAAATGTCAAACTTTTAAAATACATAATTATATCAGGAAGATACCTAATAGATCGTTGTTTTCACTAAAAATCGTTGAATAATTATCTCCATTTCTTTGTAAAAGCAATTATCAGAGGTTTCGTGCACTTTAACAAGGTTTGACATTTAACACAGGAAAGTCCGGTCTAGGAGCTATATATATTGTCGCAAGGACGGTATATGCTCCTCAAGACTTGGACATTACTCACATCCCATATTCCTGCCACGACCGCAGGCAGAACCAGTGGCGTCAGCACCAACCCTGGCACCACGAGTAGCGACTGCAGTGAGGAAGAGAGAGAGAGAGAGAGAGAGAGAGAGAGAGAGAGAGAGAGAGAGAGAGAGAGAGAGAGAGAGAGCAAATATCTTCGAATAATCTAGATCCCACCAAAAACCCTAACGGGTAAAAACTTGGAGCCAAGTCCTGGAATATTTAGCAACTACAAAAACTTCTTCATATAAAAGGTGTGAAATCAAAACTGTATGCCAAGTGCAACTTATTATTCATCAATACGGCCTGATAAATAACAGGAAACACTTGGCTCATTGCCCCCCACGTCCCCTCATATAACACCAAGCAGAATTGAAGTGAAGTGCATGATGCTAAGAAATGGGTAACTTCACGTTCCTGACACAGGGAAACGTAATATGAGTCAGGGAAATGTGTAATGCATGCATCTCATGGAGACTCTGTCGCGTTATTGGTTATTGAATCATCAAAATATCCACTTTTCAAAATAAATGTTGCATTTGTGGCAAAAGAAGGCAAAGACTGACTTTGACCCGGACATACATTTCCTCATCGGAGTAGAATGAATTATAAATTCAAATGAGAATAATAATACAATATAATAATAATTTGACATTATACTTTGAATTTGAAAGTAAACTGAGTATTTTTTTTTGGTTCATAAAACCTACATTACGAAATCTAACAAGATATTTGTAAGTTGGGATCTATGAACCTATAACGTGAAGATTTTTCAAGATAATCTGCCACCCAATCAAATGAAGGCTCTCAATTTAAGTTCTCTCAATCACTCACTGCCCACTAAATGTCATCAAGTTGATAGGAAACTACATTTCAGAATAGTAAATAGACGGGAGGGCCAGTTTTTTGACTCATATTACGTTACCCTGTGTCAGGAACGTAGAGGGACCCATTTCTTAGCATCATGAGGGCAATTCGGGGGTGGTGTTATATGAGGGGACGTGGGGGGCAATGAGCCAAGTGTTTCCTGTTATTTTCCAGGCCGTATTGATTAGACGAGCTTTAGCGAGGATTCAATTTGACATACTGAAAAAAATTGGTGTTCGTTTTTGTGTTTTTTTTTTTTTAATGTTTATTTGTCAGTTCTCCACAGGTCAAACGGCTACAGCTATCAACTCCGAACGTTTTTTTTATTATGGTTCCTCATCTAGCCTAGATCTGTATAGTTTTGTGGCATTATCGGATATCAACTTTTTCTCTATGAATTTTAGAAATTTCAAAAATACCCATTACAATAACACGGCGGAAAAAATTAAAACATTTTTATTTTCCAAAAAAATGAAATTTTGTGTGAAGTTGAATAACATCTTGATACACATTTCTGGGAATTCTCAGCTTGATCGGGTCAGCCATTTTGAAGGAAAAACATGAAATGTGCTAAATTGGTACCACTCGGGACTCGAAGCAGTTTTTACCCATTTATAACTAAAATGTTACCCAATTGGCAAATGTAGGCAAAAGTTTGGCAAAGAAGTCGACATAATATTACTTTCCGCTCGTCTAACAACGCGTATATAGCGTTTTCCTAGTGAATAATAAGTTACACTTGGCATACAGATTTGATTTCACACCTTTATATCAGGAAGTTTTTGTAGTAGCTAAAATATTTCAGGATTTGGCTCCAAGTATTTACCTGTCGGGGTTTTGGGTGGGATATCAGTAATTGTTGTTGCTTCATAATGACTAGAAGCATTTGCTTGTTCACAATAGCATCAGAATATATTTTTCGTCCATGTTATCAAATTCTCGATCGGATAAATAATACTTTATCTCAATTGATCTCCTCGCCTATCGTATATATCAGCATTGAATGGCCCACAATGGGCGTCAAGCTGGAATATTCTCCAAATACCATACTTGAAATATACTTATTGGACGAGCTTTAGCGAGGATTCAATTCGACATACTGAAAAAAATTGGTGTTCGTTTTTATGTTGTTTTTTTTGTATGTTTTTTTGTCGGTTCTTCACAGGTCAAACGGCTACAGCTATCAACTTCAAACTCTTTTCCACTATGGTTCCTCATCTAACTTAGATCTGTATAGTTCTGTGGCATTATCGGATGTCGACCTTTTTTTTTTTAATTTTAGAAATTTCAAAAATACCCGTTAGACCCGTTACCCGTTACCCCCTCACCAACCGTTACCGTGTACCCGTTAGGTACACGACAGAAAAAAAGAAAATATTTTTATTTAAAAAGAAAAATGAAATTTTGCAAGAAGTTAGGTTACATTTTGATACACATTTGTGAGAACTTTCAACTTGATCGGGTGAGCCATTTTGAAGAAAAACTATAAAATGTGCCTATTTGGTACCACTCGAAGCAGTTTTTAGTTTTTACCCATTTCTGAATTAAATGTCATCCAATTGGCGAATGTGGGCAAAAGTTTGGTCATAAAAGCCGACATACTATTATTATCCGCTCGTTTAACAAAACATATATGGTGTTTTCCTAGTATAAATTCACTTAATCCCTGGAAAAATAAGAAAAATCGAACGATTTGTTTGGCCTTCAGCCGAGTTCTTAGGTGACGACGGAAGGAGGAGGAGTGGGAGGAGGAGGAGGGGGCGGAGAAAATGAAAAAACTAGTGTTTTTATAGTGTTATAACTTCCAAACGTTTGTTCCGATATATCTTCAATTTAACATGTCGTGTCGTGTTGGCGCCTCATTCCATGACAACAAACTGGAGGTATCTGGGTTTGTTAGTTCCTGAGATACAGTATATGCTCCAAACCGCCTGGAAGTACCTCGTGTGAACAGTGTAAGCGTGTAGCTGAGACTTTGCACGGATTTGGCTCTCGTCGAGCTACCGCTCGACTAGATTCTAGTTGTTAATGGGCTCGTTAGGCGAACAAACAATTCTCAGCATCACCACACTGCTAGACCAACTTTGAAACCAGGCGACTCGAAATAATGATTCTGAATATTTTCACAAAGATATTGAAAACTTCAGATCAATGATTAATTATTGATTGATCGAATATGTCATGTTATTAATCATCGGGAATTTTCTGAACACGCATCACTTCTGATTATTCTCATAAGGGATCAATTCGATCTCTGATTGGCGAAATGCCATTCTTCGGGGCGCTGAAGGCCAATACTAGAAATGCCATTCTTCGGGGGCGCTGAAGGCCAATACTAGAAATGTCATTCTTCGGGGGCGCTGAAGGCCAATACTAGAAATGCCATTCTTCGGGGGCGCTGAAGGCCAATACTAGAAATGCCATTCTTCGGGGGCGCTGAAGGCCAATACTAGAAATGTCATTCTTCGGGGGCGCTGAAGGCCAATACTAGAAATGCCATTCTTCGGGGGCGCTGAAGGCCAATACTAGAAATGCCATTCTTCGGGGCGCTGAAGGCCAATACTAGAAATGCCATTCTTCGGGGGCGCTGAAGGCCAATACTAGAAATGCCATTCTTCGGGGGCGCTGAAGGCCAATACTAGAAATGTCATTCTTCGGGGGCGCTGAAGGCCAATACTAGAAATGCCATTCTTCGGGGGCGCTGAAGGCCAATACTAGAAATGCCATTCTTCGGGGGCGCTGAAGGCCAATACTAGAAATGTCATTCTTCGGGGGCGCTGAAGGCCAATACTAGAAATGCCATTCTTCGGGGGCGCTGAAGGCCAATACTAGAAATGCCATTCTTCGGGGGCGCTGAAGGCCAATACTAGAGATGTCATTCTTCGGGGGCGCTGAAGGCCAATACTAGAAATGTCATTCTTCGGGGGCGCTGAAGGCCAATACTAGAAATGCCATTCTTCGGGGCGCTGAAGGCCAATACTAGAAATGCCATTCTTCGGGGGCGCTGAAGGCCAATACTAGAAATGCCATTCTTCGGGGGCGCTGAAGGCCAATACTAGAAATGCCATTCTTCGGGGGCGCTGAAGGCCAATACTAGAAATGTCATTCTTCGGGGGCGCTGAAGGCCAATACTAGAAATGCCATTCTTCGGGGGCGCTGAAGGCCAATACTAGAAATGCCATTCTTCGGGGGCGCTGAAGGCCAATACTAGAAATGTCATTCTTCGGGGGCGCTGAAGGCCAATACTAGAAATGCCATTCTTCGGGGGCGCTGAAGGCCAATACTAGAAATGCCATTCTTCGGGGGCGCTGAAGGCCAATACTAGAAATGTCATTCTTCGGGGGCGCTGAAGGCCAATACTAGAAATGCCATTCTTCGGGGGCGCTGAAGGCCAATACTAGAAATGCCATTCTTCGGGGGCGCTGAAGGCCAATACTAGAAATGTCATTCTTCGGGGGCGCTGAAGGCCAATACTAGAAATGCCATTCTTCGGGGGCGCTGAAGGCCAATACTAGAAATGCCATTCTTCGGGGGCGCTGAAGGCCAATACTAGAGATGTCATTCTTCGGGGGCGCTGAAGGCCAATACTAGAAATGTCATTCTTCGGGGGCGCTGAAGGCCAATACTAGAAATGCCATTCTTCGGGGGTGCTGAAGGCCATTACTGGAAATGTCATTCTTCGGGGGCGCTGAAGGCCAATACTAGAAATGTCATTCTTCGGGGGCGCTGAAGGGCAATACTAGAAATGTCATTCTTCGGGGGCGCTGAAGGGCAATACTAGAAATGCCATTCTTCGGGGGCGCTGAAGGCCATTACTAGAAATGTCATTCTTCGGGGGCGCTGAAGGGCAATACTAGAAATGTCATTTTTCGGGGCGCTGAAGGCCATTACTAGAAATGTCATTCTTCGGGGGCGCTGAAGGGCAATACTAGAAATGCCATTCTTCGGGGGCGCTGAAGGCCATTACTAGAAATGTCATTCTTCGGGGGCGCTGAAGGCCAATACTAGAAATGTCATTCTTCGGGGGCGCTGAAGGCCATTACTAGAAATGTCATTCTTCGGGGGCGCTGAAGGGCAATACTAGAAATGTCATTCTTCGGGGGCGCTGAAGGGCAATACTAGAAATGTCATTCTTCGGGGGCGCTGAAGGGCAATACTAGAAATGCCATTCTTCGGGGGCGCTGAAGGCCATTACTAGAAATGTCATTCTTCGGGGGCGCTGAAGGGCAATACTAGAAATGTCATTCTTCGGGGGCGCTGAAGGCCAATACTAGAAATGCCATTCTTCGGGGGCGCTGAAGGCCAATACTAGAAATGCCATTCTTCGGGGGCGCTGAAGGCCAATACTAGAAATGCCATTCTTCGGGGGTGCTGAAGGCCAATACTGGAAATGTCATTCTTCGGGGGCGCTGAAGGCCAATACTAGAAATGTCATTCTTCGGGGGCGCTGAAGGGCAATACTAGAAATGCCATTCTTCGGGGGCGCTGAAGGCCAATACTAGAAATGCCATTCTTCGGGGGCGCTGAAGGCCAATACTAGAAATGCCATTCTTCGGGGGTGCTGAAGGCCAATACTGGAAATGTCATTCTTCGGGGGCGCTGAAGGCCAATACTAGAAATGCCATTCTTCGGGGGCGCTGAAGGGCAATACTAGAAATGTCATTCTTCGGGGGCGCTGAAGGCCAATACTAGAAATGCCATTCTTCGGGGGTGCTGAAGGCCAATACTGGAAATGCCATTCTTCGGGGGTGCTGAAGGGCAATACTAGAAATGCCATTCTTCGGGGGCGCTGAAGGCCAATACTAGAAATGCCATTCTTCGGGGGCGCTGAAGGCCAATACTAGAAATGCCATTCTTCGGGGGCGCTGAAGGCCAATACTAGAAATGCCATTCTTCGGGGGCGCTGAAGGGCAATACTAGAAATGTCATTCTTCGGGGGCGCTGAAGGGCAATACTAGAAATGTTATTCTTCGGGGGCGCTGAAGGGCAATACTAGAAATGCCATTCTTCGGGGGCGCTGAAGGGCAATACTAGAAATGCCATTCTTCGGGGGCGCTGAAGGCCAATACTAGAAGTGCCATTCTTCGGGGGGGCTGAAGGGCAATACTAGAAATGCCATTCTTCGGGGGCGCTGAAGGGCAATACTAGAAATGCCATTCTTCGGGGGGGCTGAAGGCCAATACTAGAAATGCCATTCTTCGGGGGGGCTGAAGGCCAATACTAGAATAGCGATACTGAAGAGTGGAGGCGGGCCTAACGTGGAATCATTCCATATAGAAGCTACTATACTTCAAGGAATTGGTTAGAGCACAGAGGAGCTTTGGTTAGGGTTATTTGATCAGGTTTTGTGTAGGCACATATCCTCTGTCTAAGTAAACGCGCCAAGCCACGTTCACTCTTGGTAGTATATATTTCATTATTCGCTCTCCAGGCGCCCCGATCAGGAAACTGTGGGATTTCACAGGACAAATATTCACGGCAAAGTCATTCAATCATCTAGTCATGAAATTACTTTTCCGCCGCCCTCGGTAGCTCGGTCAGCTGAGGCACAGCTTCAGAAACTGAACCAACCGTTGGGCGTGGGTTCGAGTTCCGCATAAGGCATGGGTTTTTGAAAATGTCCTTTCACTTGTCATTACATCATTGTTTTATAATCACCAGCTCATTCGTACCCCCGTATAATCTGGCTGTTGGTGGGGTCGTTGAGCAACAATAATCATCATCATCAATTACTTTTCCGTGAATATTTCTCATTTGAAATTCCTCACTTTTCTGGTATTTGTCTCCAACAGGCTTTTAATAGAGCATGGGATCTGGCCGCCCGCCAAGCGCCCCCCCCCCCCCTCCTCCTCCCCCCCAACCCCGTCATACAGCATGGGATCTGGCCGCCCGCCAAGCGGCGTGTGAGGGCGCCCCCCCCCTCCTGACCCCCCCCCCCTCCTGCCCCCCCCCCCCCCCCCCCCCGTCATTCAGCAGCACGCTCGGAAACGACTCATTCGCCATCCTGCATATCCCAAACGTCGTATGAATGGACCTATATCACGCTATCTCTCTCTCTCTCTCTCTCACTCTCTCTCTCTCTCTCTCTCTCTCTCTCTCCTGACGACAGCTCGCGTGATTGATTGGCGTCAGGGATGATGAATGGGACCTGGAAGGGTGTGTTTGTGGCGCACTAGGACATCGATCGCAGTGACCTCTAGTGGTGTGCTATTAAACCACCCTATTGGAGGGATCTCAGAACCTAACGTCCTGGGTCCAGATTCACAAAGAATATCATCTTAAAACATTTTAGCGCTTAACCCGTTCCAAGTTAAAACAGAGATTTCACGTTCTAACTTTATCACGCTTTCATCTTCATTCCCTATTCACAAAGAATTTTAAGATAATTTTACCGTGGTGTTATCTTTAGCCCCAACTGTCCATGCCGTTGCCGTGTGACGTCATTGTTTTCGACTGTCAACCAATGTGAGCAAAGAGCGGGATGTCAATTAGTTTCTAATAACGCGGTATAAACATCAATTACTTGTTCCCTACAGCTAGATGATATTTAAAACTAGGAAAACGCGGGATGCGCGTTGTGAGATGAGCTTAGAAGTATGGCAATCTAGAATGAAAAATAACTTGTCAGCTCAATTGACATCTACAAACCTTGACTTACTTCAAACCATAGACTAAAGAATACTTCTTTGTTCAAACGTTCAAAAACCTCACCTGCAACTTGTTGATATTTATAGTAACCTGCAACCTGTCGCATCAACACTTTGCAAAACCAATTGATCCAAATATTCAATAAAATGTACACGTTTATTGCGTTTTCTTCATTATTTCTCATTCGATTGTTGTAAAAATCTCTGAAAAGGTGTATAATAGTATTTTTCATATTCTGTGAGAATTGGAGAGCTTTTGAAAAATTCTTGTTTTTCAAGTATTTTTCCTCCGGGTTATTTTGATGAGGATTTTCCAAACTTTCCGATTATTTTCCGGAAAAACTTTCCGACCGATTCCTCTGAATAACAATCCCAACCTATTCTGGTATAACACCAACGTTCAGAAAGAGTTTAAAGTTGATTGATTCATTTCTCTGACCTGTATGCCGCGTACATAATTACAAAAAAAAAAAAACATAAAAACGAAGCCCATTTTTTTTAAGGGTGTGAAATGGAAAGCTTCGCTACGCTCATCTAAAACTAAATGCATAGAATATTGTATATACCTTCACGTTTTTTTTTTTTCAATTGTGAATCTTTTTGTTGTTGATCATCAATAAGGCTTTGCATTTTGTCCACCGCCAATTCTGTCAGCTGTAAGACGAGTCCCAAACGTGAGGTCAAGGTTGAATATTAAATATGATAATCGTAATTCGGATCGTTTCTTTACTCCCAACCTCTCTAGATTTTCATTTTTAATCTTCTGAATATGTACTCATTGAATCTGAGTGAGCCAAATCTCCAAAATGATCGAAATCAATTGTGAGGTGAGTGTTTTATCTTCACTAAAACCACTCGGGGCCGGTGATAACTTCATCACCAACTATTCTTAGAACTTTTCCTTGAACTCTTTCGTGAATACAAGTTATAATTCATAACCAA
>OZ023332.1:5446898-5454666 GCA_964007535.1 Brachyptera risi
AAGGAATGTGGTTATTATAGGAGATGTTAACCTGGACCCACTGCAATCAGATGACAATAACATTATGCAGTATGGAAATAATTAATTAGCCGTGAACGGATTCACTGAATGCATACAGGGCATCACACGAGAAAATTTTATACTGCACAAATTAGTTTTATCTCGCATAGATCATATTTTCATTAGCTGTAAATCAAATGATATCAATTCGGCAATATATAAAACTAGAATTACTGACCATTATATGGTTATGGCATACATTGTAATTGACAAAACAGGAATAAGCAACAACAATACTTCCAACAATATATGTAGGATACATGAACAGACTTTGAAACACAATTTCAGAAACTACAATTGGAATCACTTATTAACTCTAACCGAAGGTGATGCGCTCTATAATGCAATTGTTTCAGCTTTTAATTACTGTTATAATCGATCATCATTTAACACCTCAACTATTGCTGTTAAACCGAGAATGCAGAAAAGTTGGATGAATGATGAATTGAGGAAAGCTATCAGAAATCGTGATACATATTTCAAAAGGTGTAAAAATTGCATAAACTCATGTAAAAACTCATTTAGGGATGAATATAAAAAAAATCGAAAATGGTCAACAAGCAATTAATGCAAGAGAAAACTGCGTATTTTAAGGATATTTTTACAAAATCAAAGGGCAATATTAAAGAAACTTGGCAATCTATAAACACTATATTGGGAAGAAAGAAGAATGATTCGGTAGACGATGTTATAAGGAAATATATTGGTAGAAAGAAATCAAATAATGAACTAGTTAATGGTTTTGTGAACTCATTCATTGATGACGTTAATTCAATAACCCATTCTTGCAACGTGATTACTTCTGACTACGTTCAAGCTACTGTGCAACTCCAGTCCATGTTTATGTCCCCTGTCTCAACGAGTCAAATGAAATATATAATAGAGCATTTAGATGTAAACAAGCAGCCTGGGTTTGACGGTATAAGAGTGAAAGATCTGGTTTTGCTATCAGAAATAATCAGTCCTATTTTAAATGAGCTTATAAATTTGTCTTTCGAAACTGGTATAGTACCAGATAAATCAAAAATAGCTATTATCCGTCGCATTTATAAAAAAGGTGACCACTTGTTGTACTCCAACTATACACCCATAGCGCTATTACCAGTAATCAATAAAATCATGGAACGTTGTGTCGCCAATACATTAACAGATTATTTTAAAAAATGTATTATTATTAGTAAATTACAATTTGGCTCTCAAAGAGGCAGAAGCACTTCCGACCTACTAGTGGAATTTTCCAATTTTGTCAATAGTAAACTAAACAATAATATGCATGTAATCGCCTTGTTCATTGACTTTTCTGAAGCGTTTGATACATTATCTCATAGTAAATTAATTTCTTGTCTTGATAAAATGGGTGTAAGAGGGTCTATGCTAAACTGGTTCATCAGCTACTTGAAGAATAGACAAATTATAGTAGAAATTGATGGTGACTTCAGTGAACTTGAACACTGTGGGACTGGAGTGCCACAGGGATCCATTTTGGGCCCCATTCTCTATCTGATTTATGTTAATGAAATGGTGAATTGTTTATCAAATAGTCAAGTCTTTTTGTACGCCGATGACACGGTTTCAATAACATTCCACAAGAAATTAAATATAGCTGAGTACAACATGCAATTAGACTTCAACAACATTTTAAAATGGACCCATGATGATAATTTGGTGATTAACTCGAGCGAAACAAAATTCATCCACATTTTCTCACCTCACAGCGATCTAAAACTTCATCCAGTCAACATAATCTATCATTCTTATGATTGCTTACATAACTTAATTGGACAGAATCACTGTAATACTTGTTTTGACAAGATTATCAAGGTGGATACTTATGTATACTTAGGAGTGACCATTGACAGTGATTTCACATGGAGGCCTCATATCGACACCTTGTGTAAAAGATTGAGAGCTTGTGATCTACAGTTATATAACTTGAGATATATTACCATCTTCTGTTAATCGATCGATTTATACAGCTTTGGCAGAGTCGTTAATATCATATGGTCTTTTTGCGTGGGGAAACGCTTCTTCTGCTCATTTAAATAGAATAACCTTTTGGCAAAACAATATGATCAAGTCAATTGCACCATTAGAGATTAAATTAAAATATATTGATAACATTGCAGCCCTTTATCATCATTTTAAACTACTACCCGTTCACAGCCTTTCTCTATACAAATTTATCATCATCTTCTACTATTCCCAACAATACAAAGCACTCTACACCAAGTCCATAACTACCAGATCAAATGGTACAATTATTTATGATATCCCAAATTTCAATAATAAGCATGGTAAGAGATAGCTGCAGTATGCCACTCCAGTTATCTTTGATAAAATAACAGAAAACTTGTTAAATTAACCTAATATCAATTCAGTTAGAAGAGAAATAAAAATTTGGCTACTCGACTTCATTATTAGTAACTCTACTCAAGATATATCCAATTGAACATTTACTGACACATTGTCAATATTATATTATTTGCTGACAATAAATTACCATAGCTTCAACTCGAACTCGATTGAATTTATACCTAAATGTCATCGACTATAATGGCGATTCTCTCAGCTGGTTGTTATATGTAGTCAAACTCTGTTATGAATTGACATATTGATTAGGCTAATCGATGAATTGATCATGAATTAGGCCTAATATATGATGAAAAAAAAGTTGAGCCAACTATTTGTTCATTTGCGTATTTATTTCATTCTATTTGTATCTCAAAACTCCAATTACACATCAGGAAGTTTCGATTCCAATCAATAACCTGGTATTAAACTGAATTATTTTGTAGTTATAAGTATCAATCGTATGTCTAATGAGTCCCATATTTTTCCCAACAAGAAATGTTATTATTGTTTCATAAAAAAATCATCATAATATATATATATATATATATATATATATATATATATATATATATATATATATATATATAAATATATATATATATATATATATATATATATATATATATATATATATATATATATATATATATATATATATATACATATGAATAAATATTTATATATATATATATATATATATATATATATATATATATATATATATATATATATATATATATTCTCTCAATTTTTGATGTCGAATGGAAATTTTTATATATTTTGAAATCATAATGATGTTGAGAATGGAAAAAAAACTCATATATGTATTGTTATATTGGCACATTTCAATATCATTGAAACTCGTATAATTCACAAAACTAAACACGCCATCACTATACCTGTAATTATTCTGTATCGGTTATGTTTTTCATGTGTTATAATTGAAATGCAAACCACAGATAAGCCTGTTTACAGGCTCTGTGGAATATTGTGAACTTTTCTGTATAATCTTGAATTGACAAATAAATAAATAAATTAGGAAAAAAAAATTGATAATATACAGTATCGGTTGCAGTATTTCCAGCTAGTAGAAAAGCCAGCTAGTAGTTATGCCAGCTAGTAGTGATGCTAGCTAGAAGAAATCCAGGTTCGAAATGGCTATTTATTATTATTATTATGGAATTGTTTTTAAATGTAAATATACAGTATCGGTTGTAATATTTCCAGCTAGTAGAGAAGCCAGCTAGTAGTTATGCCAGCTAGTAGTTATGCCAGCTAGTAGAAATTCAGGATTTGATTGGCTATTTATTAATATTATTAAATTCATTATCAAATGGTAATATACAGTATCGGTTGCAGTATTTCCAGCTAGTAGAAAAGCCGGCTAGTAGTCATGCCAGCTAGTAGTGATGCTAGCTAGAAGAAATCCAGGTTCAAAATGGCTATTTATTATTATTATTATTATGGAATTGTTTTTGAATGATAATATACAGTATCGGTTGTAATATTTCCAGCTAGTAGAGAAGCCAGCTAGTAGTTATGCCAGCTAGTAGAAATTCAGGATTTGATTGGCTATTTATTAATATTATTAAATTTATTATCAAATGGTAATATACAGTATCGGTTGTAGTATTTCCAGCTAGTAGAAAAGCCGGCTAGTAGTCATGCCAGCTAGTAGTGATGCTAGCTAGAAGAAATCCAGGTTCAAAATGGCTATTTATTATTATTATTATTATGGAATTGTTTTTGAATGATAATATACAGTATCGGTTGTAATATTTCCAGCTAGTAGAGAAGCCAGCTAGTAGTTATGCCAGCCAGTAGAAATTCAGGATTTGATTGGCTATTTATTAATATTATTAAATTTATTATCAAATGGTAATATACAGTATCGGTTGTAGTATTTCCAGCTAGTAGAAAAGCCGGCTAGTAGTCATGCCAGCTAGTAAAAAAGCCGGCTAGTAGTAAAGATTCTAGGAAATGATTCAAAATCGATAGATACCATATTCATTTTTTTAAGATTATCGAACCAATTGGATCTCATTTGACAGTCTCGGGTATCTGCGCCGTTGTATGCGTGTGACGACAAAGTTCTCGTGTCAACAGTTTCATTTTTCAAACTTCCGCGATTAGGCTACTTATGTTTGATTAAGATGACGTTGGTTATTTAATAATCTTTTTTCGGTATTTTGATATTTGATACTTATTCTTGATGTCGATCTCATGGGATAGACATCAGGAATATTTTAAATCAAACCATATTTCAACATATATCGATTATGGTTTGTTGTTCCTCCACTCCTATTTGAGCGCGAGTTTGAACTGAGAACACGTAGTAAAACGTTCTCATCCTAGTCCCATGGGTGTGACCCTTTACAGCACACACATGTTCGGTTTCAACAAATTAGTGTATAACGTCTTTAGTAATAGTTTAGTCTTAGTTTCACATGGTGTTCTCATCTAAATTTCACTTGCACCTTCATCTAACACTACTTACCTTTTGGTTCAGCAACTTATCTTGACAGGCACTAAATGACCTCGCTGTCGATGCGCCTTAAAACCCTAATATTCATTCATTCAGTAATGCCAGCTAGTAGAAATTCAAGTTTCAAGTGGCTATTTATTATTATTATCAAATGGTAATATACAGGATCGGTTGTTGAATTCCCAGCTAGTGGAAAAGCCAGCTAGTAGAAATTCAGGTTGTAAATGGCTATTTATTATTATTATCAAGTTATTTTCGAATGATAATATACAGTATCGGTTGTAGTATTTCCAGCTAGTGGAAAAGCCGGCTAGTAGTCATGCCAGCCAGTAGAAATTCAGGTTTCAAATGGCTATTCATTATTATTATTGAATTATTTTCAAATGCTAATATACAGTGTCGGTGTGTCTAGTATTTCCAGCTAGTAGAAAAGCCAGCTGGTAGTAATGCCAGCCAGTAGAAATTCAGGTTGTGAATGGCTATTTATTATTATCATCAAGGGTTTTTTCGAATGATACAGTATCGGTTGTAGTAGGTTATTTCCAGCTAGTAGAAAAGTCAGCTGGTAGTAATGCCAGCTAGTGGAAAAGCCAGCTAGTAGAAATTCAGGTTTCAAATGGCTATTCATTATTATTATTGAATTATTTTCAAATGCTAATATACAGTGTCGGTGTGTCTAGTATTTCCAGCTAGTAGAAAAGCCAGCTGGTAGTAATGCCAGCCAGTAGAAATTCAGGTTGTAAATGGCTATTTATTATTATTATCAAATGGTAATATACAGGATCGGTTGTTGAATTCCCAGCTAGTGGAAAAGCCAGCTAGTAGAAATTCAGGTTGTAAATGGCTATTTATTATTATTATCAAGTTATTTTCGAATGATAATATACAGTATCGGTTGTAGTATTTCCAGCTAGTAGAAAAGCCAGCTGGTAGTAATGCCAGCTAGTGGAAAAGCCAGCTAGTAGAAATTCAGGTTTCAAATGGCTATTCATTATTATTATTGAATTATTTTCAAATGCTAATATACAGTGTCGGTGTGTCTAGTATTTCCAGCTAGTAGAAAAGCCAGCTAGTAGTAATGCCAGCCAGTAGAAATTCAGGTTGTAAATGGCTATTTATTATTATCATCAAGTTATTTTCGAATGATAATATACAGTATCGGTTGTAGTATAAGTTATTTCCAGCTAGTAGAAAAGTCAGCTAGTAGTAATGTCAGCTAGGAGAAATTCATGTTTCAAATGGCTATTTATTATTATTATCATGGAATTGTTTTTGAATGTAAATAATCTGTATCGGTTGTAGTATTTCCAGCTAGTAGGGATTCAGGTTTCGAATGGCTATTTATTATTATTATTGAATTATTTTCAAATGATAATATACAGTATCGGTTGTAGTATTTCCAGCTAGTAGAAAAGCCAGCTGGTAGTAATGCCAGCTAGTAGAAATTCAGGTTTTAAATGGCTATTTATTATTATTATTGAATCATTTTCAAATGATAATATACAGTATCGGTTGTAGTATTTCCAGCTAGTTGAAAAGCCAGCTGGTAGTAATGCCAGCTAGTAGAAATTCAGGTTTTAAATGGCTATTCATTATTATTATTGAATCATTTTCAAATGATGATATACAGTATCGGTTGTAGTATTTCCAGCTAGTTGAAAAGCCAGCTGGTAGTAATGCCAGCTAGTAGAAATTCAGGTTTTAAATGGCTATTTATTATTATTATTGAATCATTTTCAAATGATAATATACAGTATCGGTTGTAGTATTTCCAGCTAGTTGAAAAGCCAGCTGGTAGTAATGCCAGCTAGTAGGAGTTCAGGTTTTAAATGGCTATTCATTATTATTATTGAATCATTTTCAAATGATAATATACAGTATCGGTTGTAGTATTTCCAGCTAGTTGGAAAGCCAGCTGGTAGTAATGCCAGCTAGTAGAAATTCAGGTTTTAAATGGCTATTCATTATTATTATTGAATCATTTTCAAATGATGATATACAGTATCGGTTGTAGTATTTCCAGCTAGTTGAAAAGCCAGCTGGTAGTAATGCCAGCTAGTAGAAATTCAGGTTTTAAATGGCTATTTATTATTATTATTGAATCATTTTCGAATGATAATATACAGTATCGGTTGTAGTATTTCCAGCTAGTTGAAAAGCCAGCTGGTAGTAATGCCAGCTAGTAGAAATTCAGGTTTTAAATGGCTATTCATTATTATTATTGAATCATTTTCAAATGATGATATACAGTATCGGTTGTAGTATTTCCAGCTAGTAGAAAAGCCAGCTGGTAGTAATGCCAGCTAGTAGAAATTCAGGTTTTAAATGGCTATTTATTATTATTATTGAATTATTTTCAAATGATAATATACAGTATCGGTTGTAGTATTTCCAGCTAGTTGAAAAGCCAGCTGGTAGTAATGCCAGCTAGTAGAAATTCAGGTTTTAAATGGCTATTCATTATTATTATTGAATCATTTTCAAATGATGATATACAGTATCGGTTGTAGTATTTCCAGCTAGTTGAAAAGCCAGCTGGTAGTAATGCCAGCTAGTAGAAATTCAGGTTTTAAATGGCTATTTATTATTATTATTGAATCATTTTCAAATGATAATATACAGTATCGGTTGTAGTATTTCCAGCTAGTTGAAAAGCCAGCTGGTAGTAATGCCAGCTAGTAGAAATTCAGGTTTTAAATGGCTATTTATTATTATTATTGAATCATTTTCAAATGATAATATACAGTATCGGTTGTAGTATTTCCGGGTAGTAGTAATGATGTCGTGTGTGAATAATATTTACAATAATATAAACGCAGTATCGGTTGTAGTAATGCCAGATAAAAGTAATGCCATGTTGTAAAAATCCCA